>PVKV010027414.1:11072-26439 GCA_004027835.1 Alouatta palliata | reverse complement strand
AGGTATGAGCCACTGCACTTGGCCAGGGTCTTTTTATCTTTTGTTTTATTTATAATTATTATATATTTGAAGTATTGACAACCTACAGTCTTTGACTATAAGTCTGACATTTCGTTTTTATTTTTTATTTATTTTTTGAGACAAGGTCTCCCTCTGCTACCCAGGCTGGAGAGCAGTGTTGCAATCAGCTCACTGCAGTCTTGATCTACTGGGTTCGAGCAATCCCCCCTGCTCAGCCCCCTGAGTCACTGGGACTACAGATGCATGCCATCACACCAGCCCAGTGTTTTATTTTTTATAGAGACAGGGCCTCCCTATGTTGCCCAGCCAGGTCTCCAAATCCTAGGCTCAAGCAATCCTTTTGCCTCAGCCTTCTGAAGTGCTGGGATTACAGGTGTCAACCATCATATCTGGATATAAGTGCGTGATTTCGTTGTTGTTGCTGTCGTTTCATTTAGGTATTTTTTGAGAGAAAGTCTCGCTCTGTCACCAGGCAGGATTGCAATGGCATGATCTCGGCTCACTGAAATCTCTGTCTCTCAGGTTCAAACTATTCCCCTGCCTTAGCCTCCTAAGTAGCTGAGATTACAGGCATGCACCACCACGCCCGGCTAATTTTTTTTATTTTTAGTAGAGATAGAGTTTCTCCATGTTGGCCAGGCTGGTCTTGAACTCCTGACCTCAAGTGATCTGCCCAGCCTGGCCTCCCAAATTGCTGGGATTACAGGTGTGAGCCACTTCTCCAGGCCATAAGTGTGTCTTAAACTATTTTTCTGTAACTCTCCTCATCCTTTGCTGCACTTCTACTTAAGACACCTGCTCCTAGGCCCCAGAAACACCTACCCTGGTGAGGGAGAGCAGAAAGAGCCTCCCACTTCTCCCTGCTGCAACAGAAGCTATCGCTGCATTTGCACACAAGGGCCTGAACTGGAGTGCTGCCTATGAGGCTGTAGGCAAACTGCAACTATCTGGAAACCAATCCTCCTCATAGCTCTGTAAGCACAATCATGGGCCCCACCTCCAGACCATGTAGAGTAATACTTAGGTGAAAGTGACCTGCAGCAGTGGCCAGGCACAGTGGCTCATGCCTGTATTCTCAGCATTCTAGAAGGCCACGGTTGGCAGATTGCTTGAGCTCAGAAGTTCAAACCAGCCTGGGCAACATAGTAAGACCCTCATCTCTACAAAAAAAAATTGTTTTAATTATTCTGGCATGGTGGGGCACAGCTGTAGTCCCAGACCCTTGAGAGGCTGAGGTGGGAGGATTGCTTAAGCCCACGAGGTTGAGGCTGTAGTGAGCAGTGATCACCACTGCACTTCAGCCTGGGTGACAGATACCCTGTCTCAGAAAAAAAATAAATAAATAACCTCTGGTGTGTGGGGGTGCCACCCAATTCCTACTGCTTGATGGCAATAATAATAGCAGCCCTTCAAGAAGAAGAGATGGACAGCCCCTCTGCTAAGGGATTCTTACCACTCCAGAAGTCTGGAAAATGGAGTTATCCTCTTTCTGTTACAGGTGAAAAATCTGAGCCTCAAAGAGGTGAAAATATAAGTGTGAAACATTAATTTTTTTCTAAGAGATACATTTTTATTTTTTTTTAATTGTAATGGACATAATAATTGTATATATTTATGGGTCACAGTGTGGAAGTTTTTGATCTATGTATACACTGTGGAATGATAATACTAAGCTAATTTACATAACCATTACCTCAAAAATGTATCATTTTTTTGTAGTGAGAATATTTAAAATCTACTCTTTGCTGGGTGGAGGCTGAGGCAGGTGAATCCCCTGAGGTCAGGAGTTCAACACCTGTCAGGTCAAAATGGTGAAATCCCACTTCTACTGAAAATACAAAAATTAGCCAGGCAAGGTGGCACACACCTGTAATCCTAGTTACTCAAGAGTCTGAGGCAGGGAAATTACTTGAACCTGGAAGGCAGAGATTTCAGTGAGCCGAGATCATGCCATTGCAACTCCAGCCTGGGTGACAGAGGGAGACTCTGTCTCAAAAACATACAAAATACAAAATATGGAGGCTTCTGCCAAGATGGCCAAAGGGGAGCTTCTCCGGAGTGCAGCTCCCAGCTAGTGAGACACAAAACGAGAGTGATCTCCACTTTTCTGATCGAGGTACCAGGTTCTTTCAAGGGGACTGATTGAACAGCAGGACTAACCCAAAAATGTCAGTGAGAGTAGCCCAAAGAGGGCAAGCCGAAGCAAGGCGGGCTCTGCTCAACCTGGGAAGTACATCTGGCACAGAGGATCAGGGGCTTTCCTCCCTCGGTACTCCAATTTAGATACTGTGCTTCACCCCATGACTTTGGCAGTCCACAGTCCAGGAAAATGCCGCCTGGTTGAGAAACACCCTGAGTTGTCAGTGCAGACCTGGGTGACAGCCCTGGCCAGCCTGGTGCCATGAGCTTTTGTTACAGACCTGGGAGGAGACTTTGACTAACCCAAGAAGTCTTGCTATATGGAACTGCTTGTCCCACAGAAGGAGGGAGAGTTGAAAGCGGGGAGTCAGATGATATGGCCAGACAGGTCCCACCCCAACAAGATCCAGCAAGGGGAGTCCCTCTCACAGTAGAGTTTTGCAGTTACCACATAAGATTGAGCTCAATCCAGAATGAGCAGACTCACTGGAGGGAAAAACACCTGCCATTGGGAAGGTGAGATGAATATCATCTATGAAAGTGGAAACCAGGGGAAGAATAAACCGCAGCCTGGTTAAAACTGAGGCCGCCCAGCAGCACCTCTACCAGGCAGACAAGGGACAGACTGTCTTAAGCAGCACACTGACCTCTGTGTATTTAAAAAAACAGAAACAAAAATCTCATACAGGAGACATATCCCCAAATTTAACAGAAAGGACATCCACTCAGATATCCCATCCGATATCACCAACTTCAAAGATCAAAGATAGATAAATCCACAAAGATGGGAAGAAACTAGTGCAAAAAGGATGAAATCATTAAAGTCCAGAACACCTCTTCTCCCCTGAGAGATCTGAACTCCTCACTAGCAAGGGAACAAAACAGGATGGAGAACAAATTTGATCAACTGACAGAAGCAGTCTTCAGAAGGTGAGAAATAACAAACTTCTCAGAGCTAAAAGATCATGTTCTAACCCAGTGCAAATAAACTAAGAACCTTGAAAAAAGATTACACGAAATGTTAAGTACAGTGACCAGTCTAGAGAAGAACATAAATGACTTGATGGAGCTGAAAAACACAGCATGAGAACTTTGTGAAGCATACACAAGTATCAATAGCCAAATCGATCAAGCAGAAGAAAAGAGACCAGAGATTGAAGATCAACCAAATGAAATAAAAAGAGAAAGCAAGAAAAGAGAAAGAAGAGTGAAAAGAAATGAACAGAGTCTCCAAGAAATATAGAATTATGTGAATAGACATAATCTATGCCTGATCAGTGTACCTGAAGAGGACAGGGAGAATCAATCCAAGCAGGAAACACTCTTCAGGATGTTATCCAGCAGAACTTCCCCAACCTAGCAAAACAGGCCAACATTCAAATACAGGAAATACAGAGAACACCACAAAGATATCCCTCAAGAAGAGCAACCCCAAAACAAATAATCATCAGATTCACCAGTGTTGAAATGAAGAAAATACTGCTAAGGGCAGCCAGAAAGAAAGGTTAAGTCAAAGGGAAGCCCATCAGACTCACAGAGGATCTCTCGGCAGAAACTCTACAAGCCAGAAGAAAGCGGGAGAAAATATTTAATATCCTTAAAGAAAAGAACTTTCATCTCAGAATTTCATATCCAGCCAAACTAAGCTTCATAAGTGAAGGAGAAATAAAATCCTTTACGAATAAGCAATTACTGAGAGATTTCCTCACCACCAGACCTGCATTACAAGAACTCCTGAAGGAAGCACTAAACACGGAAGGGAACAACCAGTACGAGCCACGGCAAAAATGAACCAAATGGTAAAAACCAATGACACAATGAATAAACTGTGTCGACCAATGGGCAAAACAAACAACCAGTTACAAAATGACAGGATCAAATTCATAAGTAACAATATTAACGTTAAATACAACGGCCTAAATACCCCAATCAAAAGATACAGACTGGCAAACTGGATGAAAAGTCAAGACCCATAAGTGGGCTGTAGTCAGAAGACCCTTTGCACATGGAAAGACACACATAGACTCAATATAAAGGGATGGAAGAAGGTCTACCAAGACAATGGAAAGAAAAAAAAAAAAAAAAACAAAGCAGGGGTTGCAATCCTAGTCTCCGATGAAACAGACTTTAAATGAACAAAGACCGAAAGAGACAAAAAAAGGCATTACACAATGGTAAAAAGATCAATACAACAAAAAGAGCTAACTATACTAAATATCTAGGCACGGAAAACAGTAGCACCCACATACATAAAGCAAGTTCTTAATGACCTACAAAGAGACTTAGACTCCCTGATAATAATAGTGGGAGACTTTAACACCCCATTGTCAGCTTTAGACAGATCAATGAGACAGAAAATCAACAAGGGTATCCAGGACTTGAAAGCAGATCGGGAACAAGTGAACCAAATAGACATCTACAAACTATCCATCCCAAAGCCACAGAATATACATTATTTTCAGCACTACATCGTACTTACTCTAAAATTGATCACGTCATTGGAAGTAAATCACTCCTCAGCAAATGCAAAAGAATGGAAATCATAACAACCAGTCTATCAGACCACAGTGCAATCAAATTAGAACTCAGGATTAAGTAACTAACTCAAAATCACACAACTCCATGGAAACTAAACAACTGGCTCCTGAATGTTGACTGGATAAACAACGAAATGAAGGCAGAAATAAAGATGTTCTTCAAAACCAATGAAAACAAGGACACAACATATCAGAATCTCTGGGACACATTCAAAGCAGTTTTTAGAGTTAAACTTATAGCAATAAGTGCCCACATGAGAAGCGAAGAAAGATGTAAAATTGACACCCTATTGTCAAAATTGAAAGAACTAGATAATCAAGATAAAAAAAAAAAACTTAAAAGCTAGCAGAAGACAAGAAAAAAACCTTCAAAAAATCCATAAATTTAGGAGCTGGTTTTTGAAAAGATCAACAAAATAGACTGCTAGCCACATTAATAAAAAAGAAAAAAGAAAAGAAAGAAGAACCAGATAGATGCAATAAAAAACCATAAAGGGGATATCACCACCAATTCCACAGAAATACAAACTACTATCAGAGATTACTACAAACAACTCTATGCACATAAACCAGTAAATCTGGAAGAAATTGGTAAATTTTTGGACTCTTGCACCCTCCTGACTAAATCAGGAAGAAATTGAAACCATGAATAGATCAATAACAAGGGCTGAAGTTGAGGCAGTGATTAATAGCCTACCAACCAAAAAAAGTCCAAAACCAGATGGGTTCACAGTCAAATTCTACCACATGTACAAAGAGAAACTACTACCATTCCTTCTGAAACTATTCCAAACAATACAATAAAAGGGAATCTTCCCTAACTCATTTTACGAGACCAACATCATCCTGATACCAAAACCAGGCAGAGACTCAACAATAAAAGAAAACTTCAGGCCAATATCCATGATGAATGTAGATGGAGAAATCTTTAATCAAATACTGGCAAACTGATTGCAACAGCATATCAAAAAGCTTATCCATCATTGTCAAGTAGGCTTCATTCAGGGGATGCAAGACTGGTTCAACATATGTAAATCTATAAATGTAATCCATTACATAAACAGAACAAAAGGCAAAAACCACATGATTATCTCAATAGATGCAGAGAAGATCTTCAACAAAACTCAGCAGCCTTTTACGCCAAAACTCTCAATAAACTAGGTATCGATGGAAAGTATCTCAAAATAATAAAAGCTATTTATGACAAACCCACAGCCAATATCATACTGACTGGGCAAAACCTGGAAGCATTTCCTTTGAAATCTGGCACAAGACAAGGATGCCCTCTCTCACCACTCCTACTCAATATAGTATTGGAAGTTCTAGCCAGAGAAATCAGGCAAGAAATATAAATAAAGGATGCTCAATTAGGAAAGGAGGGAGTCAATTTGTCTCTATTTGCAGACAACATGATTGTATATTTAGAAGTCCCCATCGTCTCAGCTCAAAATCTCCTTAAACTGATAAGCAACTTCAGCAAAGTCTCAGGATACAAAATCACTGTGCAGAAATTGCAAGCATTCCTATACACCAATAACAGACAAACAGAGAACCAAATCAAGAGAGAACTCCCATTCACAATTGCTACAAAGAGAATAAAATACCTAGGAATACAACTAACAAAGGATGTAAAGGACCTCTTCAAGGAGAACTACAAACTACTGCTCAAGGAAATAAGAGAGGACACAAATAGATGGAAAAACATTCCATGCTCATGGTTAGGAAGAATCAATATTGTAAAAGTGGCAATACAGCCCAAAGTAATTTATAGATTCAACGCTATCCTGAGCAAGCTACCAATGACCTTCTTCACAGAATTGGGAAAAAAACACTTTAAACTTCATATGGAACCAAAAGAGAGCCCTCAGAGCCAAGACAATCCTAAGCAAAAAGAACAAAGCTAGAGGCATCATGCTGCCTGATTGCAAAGTATACTACAAGGCTACAGTAATCAAAACAGCATGGTACTTGTACTAAAACAGACATAGACCAATGGAACAGAACAGAGGCTTCGGAAGCAACACCGCATATCTACAACAATCTGATCATTGACAAACCTCACAAAAAGAGCATCCCCTATTAAATAGGGGGAAAGATCCCCTATTTAATAAATGGTGTTGGGAAAATTGCCTAGCAATGTGCAGAAAGCAGAAACTGGACCCCTTCCTGACATCTTACACTAAAATTTACTCCAGATAAATTAAAGGCTTAAACATAAGACCTAACACCATAAAAACTCTAGAAGAAAACCTAGGCAAAACCTTTCAGGACATAGGCATAGGCAAGGACTTCATGACCAAAAGCAATGGCAACAAAAGCCAACATAGACACATGGGATCTAATTAAACTCCATAGCTTCTGTACAGGAAAAAAAAAAAAATCATTAGAGCAAACTGGCAACCAACAGAATGGGAAAAAAATTTTGCAATGTATCCATCTGACAAAGGGCTAATATCTGGAATCTACAAAGAACAAAACAGATTTACAAGAAACAAACAAACAAACAAACCCATCAAAAAGTAGATGAAGAATATGAGCACTTTCCAAAAGGAGACATATATGAGGCCAACAAACATATGAAAAAATGCTTATCATCAGTGGTCATTAGAGAAACGCAAATCAAAACCACATTGAGATAGCATCTTACAGCAGTTGGAATGACAATCATTAAATAATCTGGAAACAACAGAAGCCGGAGAGGATGAGGAGAAATGGGGACATTTTTGCACTGTTGGTGGGAGTGTAAATTAGTTCAACTATTGTGGAAGACAGTGTGGCAATTCCTCAGGAATCTAGAAATAGAAATTCCATTTGACCCAGCAATCCCATTACTGGATATATACCAAGAGGATTATAAATAATTCTATCATAAAGACACTTGCACACGTATGTTCACCACGGCACTGTTTACAATAGCAAAGACCTGGAACCAAACCAAATGCCCATCAATGGTAGACTGGATAAAGAAAACGTGGCACATATACACGATGGAATACTATGCAGCCGTAAAACATGATGAGTTCATGTCCTGTATAAGGACATAAATGAATCTGGAAACCATCATTCTCAGCAAACTGACACAAGAACAGAAAATCAAACACCACATGTTCTCACTCATAGGCAGGTGTTGAACAATGAGAACGTGTACACAGCGAGGGGAGCATCACACACTGAGGTCTGTTGGCTGGGGGCTAAGGGAGGGACTGTGAGGGGTGGGGAGGGTGAGGAGGGATAATGTTGGGATAAATGTCAGGTATAGTTGATGGGGGGATGGAGGCAGCAAACCACCTTGCCATGTATGTACCTATACAACAATCCTGCATGATCTGAACATGTACCCCAGAACCTAAACTACAATTATAATAAAAATACAAAATATAAAATAAAATAAAATATGCTTTTTGTTTCTGAGACAGAGAATTGTTTTGTTGCCCGGGTTGGACTGCAGTGGCACCATTACAGCTCACTGCAGCCTCAATGTCCCAGGGTCAAGTGATCCTCCCACCTCAGCCTCCTGAATAGCTGGGATTACAGGCATCCACCACTACACCTGGCTAACTTTTGTATTTATTTATAGAGATAAGGTTTTGCCATGTTGGCCAGGCTGCTCTCAAATTCCTGGTCTCAAGTGATCTGCTCTCCTCAGCCTCTCAAAGAGCTGAGATTACAGGCACGAGCCACTGGGCCCAGACAAAATCTACTTTTTAAGTAATTTTTAAATATACATTATTAGTAACTATGGTTCCTAATGAACAATAATCTTGTCTTGCAATATATCTCAAAAACTCACTTCTCTCATCTAACTGAAATGTACCTTTTGGTCAACACAAAGAGACATATTTTATTGGATTTTTAAAATATTGCAAAGAGGTCTTAGGAATCATTTGGCATCATCTTATTTCTGTAGGTCTTATTCATAGACTCTTAGATCTTATTCATCAGGCTGCTGATCTGTTTCTTTTCCAGAGATGTAGATACTATCCAACATTTTTCTTCTTCTTTGAGACAGATTCTTGCTCTGTTGCCCAGGCTGGAATGCCGTGGCACAATCCCAACTCACTGCTACCTCCATGTCCTGGGTTCAAGCAATTCTTCTGCCTCATCCTCCTGAGTGGCTGGGGACTACAGGCATGTGCCACCATGGCCAGATATTTTCATTTTTAGCAGTGATGTGGTTTCACCTTGTTGGCCAGGCTGGTCTCAAACTTCTGACCTCAGATGATTCTCCCACCTTGGACTCCCAAAGTGCTTGGATTATAGGATAAGCCACCATACCTGATCACCAGCCATTCCACATTATTCTGATATCTTTGTTTTAGCTGTTGTATTTTTCTGAATCAAAGCATCTGAATTTGATAAACATTTATAAATCAAAGAAAGTTACTGAGGTATGTCTCAGTCATTTTAAAAGATAATTTTGCCAATGTTGAGGATGCAGTCAGAGGAAAAAATAAAGAAAAAACATAGGAAACATCTGTGATGCATTTTTTTTTCCAAAGGGGTTCTGGGGACTTCAATATTTAAAGGGCAAAAGAAGCCGGACATGGTGACACATGCCTTTCAGAGAGAGAATTCAAAACCACTGTTTTGAGGAAACTCAATGAAAACTCAAGATAACACAGACAAGGAATTTAGAATTATACCATACAAATTTAGCAAAAAGATTTTTATCACCTTCACTAAAAGAAAAAGAGAAACAAAGGAAAGAAGCAAGAAAAGACCACAAAACAATGAGAAAACAACAAGCGTCAAGAGTAAGTTTTTACTTATCAATAAATAACATTAAATGTAAATGTATTAAACTCTCCAAAAAAAAATAGCAAGGTTGACTGGATTATAAAAAAATAAGACCCAATGATCTGTTGTCTACAAGAAATACACCTTACCTATAAAGGCATATATAGACTGTATGTAAAGGATTGGAAAAGATATTTCATGCAAATGAAAACCAATAAATGGAGGAGTACCTATATTTACATCAGAAAAAATAGATTTCAAGACAGAAACTGTAAAAAGAGAAAAATAAGATAATTATGTAATGATAAAGGGGTAAATTCAGCAAGAGAGTATAATAATTTAAAATATGTATATACCCAACATGGGAACACTAGATACATAAAGAAAATATGACTAAAGAGAGAGATGTTCCTCAATAAATTAATAGCTAGAGACTTTAGTACCCTGCTTTCAGTAGAACAGATCACTCAGACAGAAAAATCAACAATGAAATCTAGGAGTTAATCTGCACTATAAACCAAATGGATCTAATAGGTATTGACAGAACATTTCATCCAATGGCTGCAGAATAATCTATTCTCCTCAGCACATGAATAATTCTCAACAATAGTTCAGATGTTAGGCTACAAAACAAGTCTTAAAAAATTCAAAATTTGAAATTACATCAAGCATCTTATTTAACCACAGTGGAATAAAACTATAAATCCCTAATAAGAGAAATTTCAGAAACTACAAATACATGGAAATTAAAAAATATGCTCCTGAGTGATCAATCAAAAAATTAAGAAGAAAATCGAAAAAAAGTTATTGAAATGAATGATAACAGAAACACAATATACCAAAATCTATGGGATAGAGCAAAAACACTAATAAAAGGAAAGTTTATACCTATAACCACCTACATGACAAAGTAGAAAAATTTCAAATTAACAACCTAATGATGCACCTTAAATAACTAGAAAAGCAAGAGCAAACCAAACCCAAATTGGTAGGAAAAAAAAAAAAAGATTAGAGAAGAAATGAACAAAAATGATACCAGGAAAATCAACGAAATTAAAAGTTTGTTTTTTGAAAAGGTAAACAAAATCAACAAATCTTTAGCCATACTAAGAAAAAATAATGAGAGAAGACCCAAATAAATAAAATCAGAAATGAAAAAGGAGACATTACAACTGATATCACAGAAATTCAAATGACCACTAGAGGCTACTATTAGCAATTATATGCCAATATATTGGAAAACCTAGAAGAAATGGATAAATTTCTAGACACATACAACCTACCAAGATTGAAGCAGAAATAAATCCAAAACCTGAACAGGCTAACAACAAGTAACAAGATAGAGACTATGATAAAATATTTTCAGTAAAGGAAAGCCTAGGACCAGAAAACTTCACTCTTAAATTTTATGAAACATTTATAGAAGAATTAACAGCAATCTTAAACTATTATAGAGGAGGAAAGAATACTTATGAATTCATTATACGAGGCCAGTATTACTCTGACACCAAAACCAGACAATCAAACAAAAGCTACATACAAATATCCCTGATGATCATTGATGCAAAATTGAACAGTATGCTAACAAACAGAATTCAACACATAAAAAATCATTCATCATGACCATGTAGGATTCATCCCAGGGATGCAAGGATGATTCAACAAATGCAAATTAATCAGTGTGATACATCATGCCATGAACAGAATAAAGGACAAAAACCACATGTTCATTCAATTAATGCTGAAAAAGCATTTTTTAAAATCTGATATTCCTTCATGATAAAAACTCAAAAAACTGGTAGAGGAAATACCTCAACACAATAAAAGTCGTATATGACAGATTTACTGCAGTATCATACTGAATGTGGACAAAAGGAAGGCCTTTCCTCTAAGATCTGGAACATAACAAGATGCCCTCCTTTTTTAAGAAAAATTTTGATTTTAATTTTTGTGGGTACATAGTGGTGTATGTATTTATGGGGCACATGAGATATTTTAATACAGGTATGCAATGTATAATAATCACATTACAGAAAGTGGGGTACAAATTCCCTCAAACAATTATACTTTGTGTTACAAACAACCTAATCATGCTATTTTAGTTATTTTTAAATGTACAATTAATTATTGACTATCATCCCCTTGTTTGGCTATCAAATATTGATTCTTATTCATATTTCTTTTTTGAGACAGAGTCTCACTCTGTTGCCCAGGCTGAAGTGCAGTAGCATGATCTTGGCTCACTGCAAGCTCCACCTTTCGGATTAAAGCAATTCATATGCCTCAGCCTCCTGAGTCGCTGGGACTACAGGCACATGTCACCATGCCTGGCTAACTTTTAGTATTTTTAGTAAAAGTGGGGTTTTGCCATGTGGATCAGGCTGGCAAAACCCTATCTGTACTAAAAAATTCTAAAATTAGCTGGTCATGGTTACACATGCTTATAATCCCAGCTACACACACACACACACACACACACACACACACACACAAATACACACACACACAAATACACACACCTACTATGTGTACACATAATAGGGTGAACAGATTTAGCATAGTAAACTACAAAGATTTTCAGTTAAAATTTAATATTAGGTAAACGATAAATACAAATTATTTTTTTATTTTTATTTTTTTAATATATATATTTATTGCTTTTTAGGTTTGGGGGTACATGTGAAGAACATGCAAGATTGTTGCATAGGTACACACTTGGCAGAGTGATTTGCTGCCTTCCTCCCCATCACCTGTATCTGGCCTTTCTCCCCATGCTATCCCTCCCCAACTCCCCACCCTTCACTGTCCCTCCCCTTTTTCTCCCCGACAGACCCCAGTGTGAGATGCTCCCCTCCCTGTGTCCATGTGTTCTCATTGTTCAACACCCGCCTATGAGTGAGAATATGCAGTGTTTGATTTTCTATTCTTGTGTCAGTTTGCTGAGAATGATGGTTCCCAGGTTCATCCATGTCCCTACAAAGGATACGAACTCACAGTTTTTGATGGCTGCATAATATTCGATGTTGTATATGTGCCACAAATTATTTTTAGTATATTTTATGCACTGTTTATAAATCCTCATAATGTAAATAAAATAATAATTATTCATTATTTATCTGAAACGTACATTTGAGTGTCCTGTGTTTTTTCAGGCAAGCCTATACTCCAGCTCTTCCCCTGTTTCATCTTTAATTCTCTTAAATATCCCCTAATCTCCTCTCCATATTTTCTTCTATGGTGTGTTGAGAGGATGTCGCCACTGATGCAAGCGAACTTTGAAAAACTGTTTTTGGAGGTTAGAAAACTTTTGCAAAACCTCATTTTAAGTTAGTCTTGACACTAATTGAGTTAATGGGGATAAAAAATACCAATTAAATTCAAATATGAGCTAAGTTGAAGGGACATAAAATGTTGTTGAAGCTGTGGGACACAAGTTCACTTAGGTAGTAAATTTTCTTTAAGTGGGTTAAGAACCTGATCACAAATTTTTTTCCCAATTGAAATAAAAGAAACTTTAAAAACAACTTAACACAAATAAATTTTGGAGGGGTGTTTATTGATAACCTGGTAGAACAGCACTGTTCAACAGAAAAATAATGCAAACCACATTTATAATTTTGCTAATCATCACATGAACAAAAAGAGATAAAACAATTTTATTAATATGTAATTGAATTTATCCAAAATATCATTTCAACATGTAACATAGAAAATCTTTGAGATTTTTTACTTTTTTGTACAAAGAGTTTTTACACTAGCATTATATCAAAATTTGAGCTATGCTAATTTAAAGTGTTGGACCTTTAAAGTGTTGGACAGTCCTGTGGTAGTGGTTACCATATGAGGGAGCATAGTTCTAGAGAAGAGATACTGGAAGTAAAATACATGTCAGGGGACTGAAAGTGCTAGAGAATGGGAGGCAGTTAGTTATTTCAGAATTGAGAGAATATGGCCAGGTGTGGTAGCTTGTATTTGTAATCCCTGTGCTTTGAGAGGCCAAGGCAGGATGACCCCTTAAAGTCAGAAGTTGAAGTGGTCATGAATGGCGATATAGCCTGGGCAACAAAATGAGACCCTATCAGTATAAAAAAATTAAAAATTAGGCATAGTGGTGCAAGCTTGTAATGCCAGCTACTTGGGAGTCTCAGGTAGGAGGATCATTTGAGTCCAGGAGTTTGAGGCTGCAGTGAGCTATGATGACTCTGCTGCCCTGCAGTATTGGTGACAGAACAAGACCCTATCTCAAATAAATAAATAAATAAATAAATAAATAGAGATAATCAATTTAATAGAAAAAGCAGTTACATAGATATCAATGATAATTATAGCTCTGATATTAGAGAAGAAAACTTCTTCTCTCCAGCTTTGCTGAGGTATAGTTGACAAAGATTCTATATAATTCAATTGTTAAATGCCTAGATTTGTCATATATATTGTGAAATGATTACCACAATCCAGCTAGTTTTATGTCCATCATTTCATAAATACTGTGTGTGTGTGTGTGTGTGTGTGTGTGTGTGTGTGTGTGGTCAGAACACTTAAGATCTACACTTAGCAAATTTCAAGTGTACATAACAATGTTAACTACAGTCACTATGCTATAACTTAGATCTGTAGAATTTATTCACTCTGCATAACTGAAACTTTGTACCCTTTCAGCAACATCTATTCTCCATACCTCCACCCCTTACCCTGTCCCTGGTAACCATTATTTAACTCTCTATGAGTTTGATTATTTAAGATTCCATATGTAAGTGATAGCATGCATTAGTTGTCTTTCTGTGTCTGGTTTACTTCAGTCAGCATAATGTCCTCCAGGTTTGTCCACATCATGATTTCTCACTTGTAATAGTCTGAATAATATCACTGTAACAGTCAATAATAGGACACCCAATAAATCATCTTAGAATATTGAGTGCAAAATAAAAACATTATCAAGAAGAAATAAATATAAGGAGAAAGATATTGAGAGAATATTTATAACACGTTCATTAACTTCTAAAGAAAATTAGAAATAAGAAATATAAAAATGTTCCTAGAAATCCAATATGCAAAAAGAAAATGTGAGCAATGAAGTTGTCAAACTTGTAAGTGAAATATAAACACTGTCTTTATAAAAAAAATCTTTTACTACTAGTATATATATATACATATATATATATATATACACATATATATACTTTTTATTGCATTTTAGGTTTGGGGTACATGTGAAGAACATGCAAGATTTTTATATAGGTACATACATGGCAGTGTGATTTGCTGCCTTCCTCCCCATCACCTATATCTGGTATTTCTCCCCATGCTATCCCTCCCCAACTCTCCACCCCCCGCTGTCCCTCCCCTTTTTCCCCCTGACAGACCCCAGTGTGAGATGCTCCCCTCCCTGTGTCCATATGTTCTCATTGTTCAACACCCACCTATGAGTGAGAATATGCGGTGTTTGATTTTCTGTTCTTGTGTCAGTTTGCTGAGAATGATGGCTTCCAGGTTCATCCATGTCCCTACAAAGGATGCGAACTCATCGTTTTTCACGGCTGCATAATATTCCATGGTGTATATGTGCCACATTTTCCCTGTCCAGTCTATCATCGATGGGCATTTGGGTTGGTTCCAGGCCTTTGCTATTGTAACCTGTGCTGCAATGAACATTCGTGTGCATGTGTTCTTATAGTAGAATGATTTATAATCCTTTGGATATATACCCAGTAATGGGATTGCTGGGTCAAATGGTATTTCTATTTCTAGGTCCTTGAGGAATCGCCACACTGTCTTCCACAATGGTTGAACTAATTTACACTCCCACCAACAGTGTAAGAGTGTTCCTATTTCTCCACATCCTCTCCAGCATCTGTTGTCTCCAGATTTTTTAATGATTGCCATTCTAACTGGCGTGAGGTGGTATCTCAATGTAGTTTTGATTTGCATTTCTC
>PVKV010027414.1:0-10972 GCA_004027835.1 Alouatta palliata | reverse complement strand
GTATATATTTTTAAATGTAAAGTTAAAGGTTAAAAGAACATAAAGAGAAAAAAACAAAAGCAATACAAATAATAGGGTGGTAAAGACAAATTAAAATATAAACATATTATTAGTTACAATAAATTCACTTATAAAAACACATTAGTGAAAACAATATTAAATTGGATTAAAAGTAAATAATTTAAGTGTGTTATTTAGAAGTACCTAAAACCCATAGACATAGAAAGTTTAAAATAATGAGATCAAAAAGATGTATAACATAAGCAGAAATGTTGATTTAATAAATATCTACAGTACCTTGCAGCTAATAATAGAAGAAAATAGATTTTCTCAAGCATATATGAAAAAATAAAAGTTAAAATATGAATGAATAAAAAGCTGTAAAACAAGTCTTATAAATAGACTCATGTGGAATGAAAAAAGGACCCACATATCCAAGACAATACTTTTCACACCTTACATAAAAATTAACTCCAGATGGATTAAAGATTTAAACATGAGACTTACTATCATAAAACCCTAGAAGAAAATCTAGGCTAAACCATTTAGGACATAGGCATGGACAAGAATTTCATGACTAAAACACCAAAAGCAATGGTAACAAAAGCCAAAATAGTAAATGGGATCTAATTAAACTTAAGAGCTTCTGCACAACAAAAGAAACAATCATTAGAGTGAACCAGCAACCAACAGGATGGGAATTTTTTTTTGCAATCTACCCATCTGACAAAGGGCTAATATCCAGAATCTACGGAGAACTTAAACAAATTTACAACAAACAAACAACCCCATCAAAAAATGGCCAAAATATATGAACGGACACTTCTCAAAAGAATACATTTATGCAGCCTCCAAACATATTATAAAAAAGCTCTTCATCACTGGTCATTAGAGAAATGCAAATCAAAACCACGTTGAGATTCCATCTCACGCCAGTTAGAATGGTGATTTTTAAAAAATCAGGTGACAACAGATGCTGGACAGTATGTGGAGAAATAGAAATGCTTTTACACTTTTGGTGGGGGTGTAAATTAGTTCAACCATTGTGGAAGACAATGTGGTGATTCCTCAAGGAATTAGAAATAGAAATACCATTTGACTCAGCAAACCGATTACTGGGTATATATTCAAAAAGGATTATAAATCATTCTATTATAAAGACACATGCAGACGTATGTTTATGGTGGCACTGTTCACAATAGCAAAGACTTGGAGTCAACTCAAATGCCTATCTATGATAGACTGTATAAAGAAAATGTGGCACATATACATCATGGAATACTATATAGTTATAAAAAGATGAGTTCATGTCCTTTGCAAGGACATGGATAAACCTGGAAACCATCATTCTCAGCAAACTGACACAAAAACAGAAAACCAAACACCACATGTTCTCATTCATCATAAGTGGGTGTTGAACAATGAGAACACATAAACACAGGGAGGGTAACATCAAACACTGGGGCTTCTCAGGGGTTCAGGGGGCTAGGGGAGGGATAGCAGAGGGTGAGGGAATTAGGGAAGGATAGCATTAGGAGAAATACCTAATGTAGACGATAGGGTAATGGATGCAGCAAACCACCATGGCACATGTATACCTATGTAACAAACCTGCATGTTCTGCACATGTACCCCAGAACTTAAAGTACATTTTAAAAAATATATATATATAAATATTTTAACATTATCCTTGATCAAATACCAACTTGGTTTTTAGTCCAAATGAAAACATAACTCTACAATTAGAAAATTTTGGTCAAATGAAAAATAAAATATAATAACTCTACAAATGGAAAATTTTTAGTCAAAATGAAAAATAAAAACTACAAATGAAAAACATGTGAATTATTGATTTGAATAAAAAATTATGTAGTATGCAATACACATAATTTAATCATAAAAATTTTTTATATTACAATTTTTCAAAGGTAGTGAAACTGCTACTCTAGGGGAATGTACATGTGTAAGTTCTTATAATGAAGAAATATTACAATTACAATTTTAATTGTCCAATTTATGTTTAAAAAATCAACACGAAAATCCCACAGAATGTAGAAAGGACATAGAAAATATAACAAAATTGGTGTAATGGAAAATGGGCATAAATGGAGGTTCTGTACCACCAAAACTAGTTCTTAGAAAACATTGAGTGAGGAGGAAAAATACGTTAAAAAAGACTAGGAATATAAACAGAGTTATACTATAACTACTTCGATATTTTAAATAAAGCATGAACATAATGTTATGAAATACAAAAACCTGACATATAATTTCATAGAAATATAACTTTCTAAAATATTGAAAAAATAGTAGAAATAGGGTTGTCATCAACAAAATTAAAATAAAAAAAACTAGTTTAAAAATCAAAAGAAAAACCAAGTCCATATTTTTCCACAGAAGAAAAATTCTATTTTTCATAGAAGAAAAGAAACCAGAAGAAAAACTAGGTCCGTATTAAAAAAATTTGTATCATGGTAAAATACATATAACATAAAATTTACTATCTTAATCATATTTAAGTGTACAATTTAGTGGTATTATCTAAATTCCTATTGCTGTACAATTATCACCAGCATCCATTTCCAGAACTCTAAATCTTTCAAAACCAAAACTCTATACTCATTAAACAATAATTCCCCATTTTCTGCCTCTGTGGTCCCCGGCAACTACCATCCTACTTTCCGTATGGTTTTGACTACTAAGTACATCAGGTAAGTGGAATCATAAAGTATTTGCCTTTTGTGATTGGCTTATTTTACTTAGCGTAATGTCTTCAAGGTTCATCCACGTCATGACATGCTTCAGAATTTCTTTTAAAGGCAGAATAGTCTATCACATGTATGTAGCACATTTTGCTTATCCGCTCATCACTTGAGTTGCTTCCACATTTTAGCTTTTGTAAACAATGTTGGTATGAACATAGGTATACAAAGATTTTCTAAGAACCCAGTTTTCAATATTTTCAAGTATATATCCAGGGGTAAAATGGTTGGATTACATGGTAATGCTATCTCTAACTTTGGAGAAACTTCATATTATTTTTCATAGCAGCTATACCATTTTGTATTTCCACTAACCGTGTATGATGTATCCACATTCTTACCAAAACTTATTATTTTGTGCTTTATTAATGGTAGTTATCCTAAGAGAATATGAGGTGGTGTTTCAAGGTAGGTGTGAGTGGCATTTCCCTAATGATTAGTGATGTTGAATGTTTTTCATGTGTTTATTCATCATAGTTATGCCTGCTGTGGAGAAATGTGTCATCAAATGCTTTGCTCTTCTTTAAATTGTTTTTTTGTTACTGAGTTTTCTGTGTTCTTTTATTTTTTTTAATCGACCAATTTTTATTGTTTTGCTTGGACCTTAACTATGGCATAATGAATTTGCTAATTCAAAAAGTTGCAGAGCCAGTAACCCCAGTGTTATCTGGAGACCATTTGAGGTGCTTTTAAGCATTTTCTTCGATTCTATTGTTTGCTTTGAATAACGTGGGCTTTAAACGGTCAAGGAAAACTCGTTTTGTTTCACCATTCAGGAGCACTTCTGGACACATGTACAGCATTGCAGACAGGATGGAGTGCAGGCCAGAGGGTTCCAACTCAGAGCCCAGACCCTTGGGAAAAGCACTTAGGTGGGTCATCCTGAAAACTTCCCATTTCCAGCAGTTTTTGATGGTGGCAGTCCTGACACCTGAGGCTCTCCTTTGGGGCACGGTCCTCTGTGGCCATTGGTGGCCTTGGGCCCTCCTCCCAGCCAGCCCCGTATCAGAGCTTCAACACCACTGCAGGACACCCCAGCAAAAGACTCTGTTGGAGCAGAGAACAAACCCATAGCTGCACTTGGAGCGGCTACTGAGGCTGGATTTCTTCTTATTGATTCACATGTGGAAGCACTGGGCCACCACTGTGAAGCCAGAGGCCAGCCCCACTCGGATCCTTTCTCATTTTCAGTGATAATGCAGCACTCTGTGAATTTCTGTCAACCGCAGGCTTATTGATCCAGGAGGGTGCATCTGCAGGCCAGGAGCCCTCCTTCAGCATTCTTTTCTTCAGGCTGTGTAATAGTTTGTTCAAATCACCTCCTCCGGTCCGCTGCACTGGTGTCAGGCAGGTGCCAAGGGGCCCTCTTCTGTCCCTCATGCTTCGCGTTCTTGGATGGGGTTGGACTGAGGTCATGTCTTCCTCAGTCCGGGAGGGCCTTCAATTGATCTCAGTATGAACCTGCAGGGGAATGTTGAGCATCGTGGAAGCCACGATGTAGAGGTAGGGGAAGCTGATGCGCAGCTGCTGGGCCAGGTGGAAGAAGATGAGCAGCATGCGAGTCAGCCCCTTGCAGAAAACCCCGTAGGAGCCGGTGGCGGCCAAGAGCGAGAGCCGCACAGCCAGGGCCGACAGAGCCATAGCCAAGTGGAGACTGGCACTCCCACAGCCTGCCCGCCTGGCCTCTCCGCTCTGTCTCGCCCCAGCCGCTGGCCCTTGCCTGGCGCGCTCAGGGAGCGAGGGAGGCAGCGGCTAGGCCGGCAGGCTGGCGGGCCGCGGGGGAGCAGAGTCCGGGTGTCACGCTAGGGGAAGCGCCTCCACGAACCGCCGCCTGGTCCCAGCCCGGCCGCCTCTGTGTTCTTTATTGTGGCTGTTATTCCCTTATTAGATATGTAATTTGCAAATATTGTTTTCCACTCAGTGAATTGCCATTTTACTCTATTAATTGTGTTTGTTAACACTCAAATTTTTTAAAAATTTCAAGAAGTCTATTTTTTTCTTTTGTTGCCTCTGTGGTATACATCTAAGTGATCATTACTAAATCCAATGTAGTGACTGTTTTGTCTTATGCTTTCTCCTATTAGTGCTATAGTTTTAGGACTTACATGAAGGTCACCAATTTATTCAGATTGTTTCTTTTGCTGTACAGAAGCTCTGGAGTTTAATTAGATTCCATTTGTCTATTTTGGCTTTTGTTGCCAATGCTTTTGGTGTTTTCGTCATGAAACTCCTGCATAGGACTATGATCTGAATGGTTTTGCCCAGGCTTTCTTCTACGGTTTTTATGGTGTTATGTCTGAAGTCTTTAATTCATCTGAAGTTAACGTTAGTGTAAGGTGTCAGGAAGGGTTCCAGTTTCTGTTTTCTGCACATGGCTAGCCAGTTTTCCCAACACCATTTATTAAACAGGGAATTCTTTCCCATTGCTTGTTTTTGTGAAATTAGTCAAAGATCAGATGGTTGTAGATGTGTGGCATTGCCTCGGAAGCTTTTCTTCTGTTCCATTGGTCTATGTCTCTGTTTTGATACTAGTACCATGCTGTTTTGATTAGTGTAGCTTTGTAGTATACTTTGAAATCAGGCAGCATGATGTCTCCAGCTTTGTTCCTTTTGCTTAGGATCATCTTGGCTATGAGGGCTCTCTTTTGGTTCCATATGAATTTTAAAGTGTTTTTTTCCAGTTTTGTGAAGAAGGTCGTTGGTAGCTTGCTGGAGATAGCATTGAAACTATAAATTACTTTGGGCAGTATGGCTATTTTTACAATATTGATTCTTCCTAACCATGAGCATGGAATGTTTTTCCATCTATTTGTGTCCTCTTTTATTTCCTTGAGCAGTAGTTTGTAGTTCTCCTTGAAGAGGTCCTTTACATCTTTTGTTAGTTGTATTCCTAGGTATTTTATTCTCTTTGTAGCAATTGTGAATGGCAGTTCATTCTCTTTTAGTCTGTCATTGGTGTATAGCAATGCTTGTGATTTCTGCACATTGATTTTGTATCCTGAGACTTTACTGAAGCTGCTTATCAGTTTAAGGAGATTTTGGGCTGAGATGATAGGGTGTTCTTAGTATACAATCATGTCATCTGCAGATAGAAACAATTTGACCTTCTGCTTTCTAATTGAATACCATTTATTTATTTTTCTTGCCTGATTGCCCTGGCTAGAACTTCCAATTCTATATTGAATAGGAGTGGTGAGAGAGGGCTTCCAGTTTTTGCCCATTCAATATGATATTGGCTATGGGTTTGTGGTAAATAGCTTTTATTATTTTGAGATACGTTCTGTTGATACCTAGCTTATTGCATGTTTTTAGCATAAAGGGCTCTTGAATTTTGTCAAAGGTCTTCTCTGCATCTATTGAGATAATCATGTGGTTTTGTTCTCTGGTTCTGTTTATGTGCTGCATTATGTTTATAGACTTGGATATGAAGATTACTACCTGTAATCTCCAGTTTATTCTATTGGTCTATATGTTTGTATTTATGACAAACACTGCACTGTTTAGATTATTTTACCTTGTAGTAAGTTTTTAAATCGGAAAGTATGAGCCTTTCAGCTTTATTCTACTTTTTCAAGATTCTTTTGGCTACACAAAAATATTAGGAAGAAATTTTCTATTTCTGCAAAAACATCATTCAGATTTTGACACTCAATGTATTAAATCTGTTAATTGTTTGAGATTGTATAGACATCTTAACAATACTAATGCTTCCAAGTCAGAATATGGGATGTCTTTCCATTAATTTATATCTTCCTTAAGTTCTTTCATAAAAGACTTACAGTTTTTTGTTTTTTTTGTTTGTTTGTTTGTTTTTGTTTTGAGACAGAGTCTTGCTCTGCTGCCCAGGCTGGAGAGCAGTGGCATGATCTCGGCTCACCACAATCTCCACCTCCTTGGTTGAAGTGATTCTCATGTCTCAACCTCCCATATACCTGGAACTATAGGCATGCACACTGCAGCCAGCTATTTTTTGTATTTTTAGTAGAGAGAGAGTTTTGCCATGTTGTCCAGGCTAGTCTTGAACTCCTGGCCTTACACAACCTGCCTGCCTCAAGAAATGCAGTTTTTATTGTACAAGTCCTTCAACCTCTTGGTTAAATATATCCCTATGTAATTTATTAATGCTATTGTAAATGGAATTTCTCTTACTTCTGTCTTTGCTATTTTTAAAATGCTTCTTACAGTTTTCTGTGTCCTTATTTTTGTCTTGTTGTGTTAGATTTCTGTACTTAACTTTTTATATTCTCATTATTTTCTTTTGTGTATATTCTATAGCTATATTCTTTGTGGTTGCCATTAGAATTATATTTAACATCCTAAAATTATAGCAGTTATATTGGAACTTATACCATTTTAACTTTAATAACTTACAAAAACTCTGCTATTTTAACAGATCCATCTGTGCTCCTTTTAGTTGTTGCTGTAAAACTATACTTATATGCATCCTCTCTCCAAAAACATAAACTAATAACTCATTTAAAAGATTAGTTCACCAAATAGGATTTTTGGTGAACAGTTTGTATTTTTTTTCTTTGAATATATTAGCCAACTGCCTACTGGCCTCCAAAGTTTCTAATGAGAAATGTATAGATAATTTTATTGAAATCTTTTGTATCTGATATATCACTTCTCTGTTGTTGTTTTCAAATTCTGTCTTTGGCTTTCAACAGTTTTAGTTCTTCCTGCTTGGAATTAGTTTATCTTTTGAAATATTTAAATTCATATACTTTATCAAATTTGGAAAATAATCAACCTAACCATTACTTGTGTAAATTTTTTGCTCCTATCTCCTTCTGGGACTCCTATATTGCATATGTCGGGTCACTTGATATCCTACGTCTCTTCCATTCTTTCCATTCTTCTTCAATCCTTTTTCTGTTTGACTGACTTGATAATTTCTATTGTCTTACCTTCAAGTTCACTGATTCTTTCTTCTGCCTGGTCAAATCGGCAATGAATCACCTTTGTAATTAATTTTTCACTTCAATTATTATACTTTCAGCTTCAGATTTTCTGTTTGATTTCTTTTTAGATTTTCTATCTCTGTATTGATTTTTTCATATGTCACTTTCTTGACTTTCTTCATGTCTTTAGTTTTTGAGCATTATTAAGACAATTGCTTGAAAGTATTTGTTTAGTAGGTATGCCATCAGTTGTTTCTCAGGGCTAGTTTTGATTGGTTTACTTTTTCGCTTTAATTAGGCCAAATTTACCTTTTTGTATGCCTTGTAATTTTTTGTTAAAAAATGGATAGTTGAATCGAATAATAGGAAGGTTCTGAAAATCAGATTCTCACACTTCCCCAGGTGTGTTTTTTGATTCTTTTTAAATTGTCATAGCCTGAGTATTTGTGAAAATCAAGTTGAAGTGTATATCTAATATTTTCTCAGGTATTTTCTGAGCCTGTTTTTTTTTTCCCCAGGAATGTGCAGTCATTATTTAATTTCCCACATATATGTGGAAGATTTATAATATCCTAGTCTTTAATGTACAGTTTTAAAAAAACAGATAAAAATGAAAGAGGGAAAAAGGTATTGACACTCTAAATACACTGGGTTTATGGGGCTTGTGCAACAACAAGAGAGATACGGTAACAATAGACAGCACATCTTTGTACCTCTGTGGTCAAAATCAGCAATTAAACCACACTTCCCCAGTATTTAGAGGATAGGGTCTCTTTTGTCC
This sequence comes from Alouatta palliata, assembly GCA_004027835.1. Classification (NCBI taxonomy): domain Eukaryota; kingdom Metazoa; phylum Chordata; class Mammalia; order Primates; family Atelidae; genus Alouatta; species Alouatta palliata. Next base: position 2,525 of record PVKV010027414.1, on the reverse strand, counting down.
ATCCCTTCTCCTATCCTGGTACAGCTATGTGCAAGCTGCTTCATGAGTATATGTGTACTTGTCTACAATGGGGCTGAGTGGTAGGAAATAGGTGGCTGGTACTGTGCTAAAAGCTGAGATTGGCCAGGCATGGTGGCTCAGGCCTGTAATTCCAACATTTTGGCAGGCTGAAGCGGGTGGATCACCTGAGGTCAGGAGTTCAAGACCAGCCTGGCCAACATGGTCAAAACCCCATTTCTACTAAAAACACAATAAATTAGCTAGGCGTGGTGGCCAGTGCCTGTAATCCCAGCTACTCAGGAGGCTGAGACAGAATAATTGTTTGAACCTGGGAGGTGGAGGTTGAAGTGAACCGACATTTGTGCCATTGCACGATGATCATAAGTCAGGGATTGACTGTGCTTGGGCAGCAAGAACAAAACTCAGTCTCAAAATATAAAGAGCTGAGATTGACCAAAATTAACCACAATTTAGTGTTCAAGACTTTCCATGAAAATTGGTAGTTTTCACTTAACTCCAGACTTTCAATATAGTTATATCAGACAGTTTTTCAATGCAATTGATGTCTAGATTGGAAGAGAAGATTTGGTGTTTTCTACACTGCCATCTTTCCAGTGTTCTTGTCCCAGATATTTTTTATGGACTAGGTCCAGCAAAATTTTAAGAAATAAAGAGCTCCAAATATATACACTTTTTGAAAGAAAATGCAAAAATTTCCAGATTTATTTTATGATCAATATGTTATTAATTCTGAAACTGGATAATGATGAGAAACAAAAATTACAATCAAGTATTACTGGGGCACATAGATGTAAAACTATCAGAATATTAGAAATTAAAGTGAACATTACACACATTAAAAACAAGGTAAGCTTATTGCAGAATGCAAGGATGGTTTTTAGTAAAAAATACATCAATAACATTTACTATGTTAATAAATTGAGAGAAAAATATAATAATCTTATAGATATTAAATAAACATTTGACAGATTTTATGTTGTTTTATAATTAAAACTATCAATCAGTAAACCTGACCAAGATGCAAATTTCTTTCATTTGATAATAAGCATCTGTGTTACATTGAAAAATATTTCTGGAAGTAAATTCTGACATGTTATAAAATAGATAAAACATAAGCACATTATTTTGCTTTGTAAAATAAACTAGTCACAAAAATAAATACTATATTATTCCACATATGTAATAGGTGGGAATATCCACCATAGTAAAGTTTGTAGAGACAAAGTATAATGTTGAATTTTAGAGGCTGGGAGGAGTAATGGTCAGTTGTTGTTAATACACATCGAGTTTCAGTTTTGCAAAATAAAAAGAGTTCTGGAGATTGGTTATAAAACAGATTGTAGTTAATACCACTGAACTTTGTACTTGAAAATAAGATAACTTAAGATAGTAAGTTTTATTTTATGCAATATATATACATATATTTATATACACATACATAATACATACATGTAGGTGTATATAAACAGAGAGACCTCCTTGACTTATGCTGGAGCTATGTCCCAATGAATCCATCATAAATCAAAATAATTTAAGTCAAAAATGTATTTAATAATCCAGTAATCCATTGTAAAGTTGAAAATTATAAGTTGAATCATCATAAGTCAGGGACTTTCTGTATATGTAATCTATATAGTCTTTGTCCCAAGTTTCTGACACAAAGCTTCAAAACCCTTGGAGTTTCCTGAGTAAAAGAAGCTATGATAGTGAGTCCTGAGTAACATTGATTATTTATTGAATCAAATCATGACAGAGGCCTTAGATAGCTTCAGGATGGTCATTGGTTAAAAGAAAAAAACAATCACTTAATTAGAGGGCTGAAACATTCAGCCACCTGACCTCCAGGTAGGTGGATTGGAGGTTGAGTTCAATCATGTGACCAAGAATTTGTCCAACTTACCTATGTAGTGAAACACTAATAAAAGTGATAGACACTGCAGCTCTGGGATCCTACTTGTTGGTAAACATATTGACATACTTGAAAGATGGCATACCCTGACTCCCTGGGGATAAGCATTCCTGTTCATAAGATCCTTCCAGACCTTGCCCTAAGTATTTTTTACCTGGCTGTTCATTTATATTTCTCACAATTAAATGGTAATAATAAGTAGCATGTTTTCCTGAGTTCTGTGAATTACTTTCAGCAAATTATAAAAACCAAAGGGGTTATGGGAAGCCCCAAATTTGTAACTGACCAGGTAGAAGTGTGGGTAGTCCAGTGACTTCACTGCAGCTGGTATCTGAAGCACAGGCAATTGTCCTTTAATTGTAGGATCTGACATAATATCGAATAGTGTCAGAATTGAATGGAATTATAGAACACCCACATATAAAATAATAACAGTCAGATAAATGTCATCAGAACATAGTGCCTATGAAACAACCAACTACAATTTTTTTTAATAGTGAAATTTTGAAAATATTACCTTTTCAATGAGGAACAAAAGAAAAATCATGAATTCTATTAATCATGTTCTAGACTGAGTAATCCACATAAAAAAAAA
>PVKV010027413.1:0-26477 GCA_004027835.1 Alouatta palliata | reverse complement strand
AAAAAATCTGGAGACAACAGATGCTGGAGAGGATGTGGAGAAATAGGAACACTCTTACACTGTTGGTGGGAGTGTAAATTAGTTCAACCATTGTGGAAGACAGTGTGGCGATTCCTCAAGGACCTAGAAATAGAAATTCCATTTGACCCAGCAATCCCATTACTGGGTGTATATCCAAAGGATTATAAATCATTCTACTGTAAGGACACATGCACACGAATGTTCATTGCAGCACAGTTTACAATGGCAAAGACCTGGAACCAACCCAAATGCCCATTGATGATAGACTGGACAGGGAAAATGTGGCACATATACACCATGGAATATTATGCAGCCATCAAAAACGATGAGTTCATGTCCTTTGCAGGGACACGGATGAACCTGGAAACCATCATTCTCAGCAAACTGACACAGGAACAGAAAACCAAACACCGCATATTCTCACTCATAGACGGGTGTTGAACAATGAGAACACATGGACACAGGGAGGGGAGCATCTCACACTGGGGTCTGTCGGGGGGAAAAAGGCGAGGGACAGCAGGGGGTGGGGAGTTGGGGAGGGATAGCATGGGGAGAAATACCAGATATAGGTGATGGGGAGGAAGGCAGCAAATCACACTGCCATGTGTGTACCTATGTAACAATCTTGCATGCTCTTCACATGTACCCCCAAACCTAAAATGCAATAAAACGTATATATATTTAAAAAAATCAAAAATGATATCCTCAAACAAACACTGAGAGACACAGAAAAAGTGATAATTTCAAAACAACTAAAACTTTGCTTCAATTCTATATATTCTATGAGATCCTGGAAAGCCTCCATTTCCTCTTAACAGCTGTGAAGAGCCCTGGTATAGAATACTTTTGTTTCATCTCTAGACAGAAAGAGAGACAGAGTTCCACCCCTCTACCTTGGTTGGAGTGGCTTCTCTGAGAAGATGGAAGCCCCAGTGTTTCATTTGTTATATACATTCTCTTCATTTGAGTCTTTCTCTGCTCTCTTCTCAAATCTTACCTCCAGACCAATAAGCACTCCTTTCTTCTTGGAAACAATGTTAACTTTCAGAATTTTTAAACTAATGCACAGCTCAAAACCAAGCAGATTCGTAAGAGAACAATTCTTTTTCTCCCTTTTTCATTCCAGGGTTTAGTCTTTTAGTGTTTACATAAGCATTTTGTTCTTTTTTTATTATTATTAAAGGTAAATTCCTAAGATACAGTAAAGCTCTTTCCTCCTTCTTAGGGCCTCTGTCACTATTTCCCTGTGCACTTATGGAATCTGCATAGCTGGCAAAGTAACTTAGAATGATGCTGGGGATGATGGAGAATTACTTGTGCCACTAATGGTTGCCTATGGACTCAAGGACTCTGAATGCTCCTCTTCTGTCTCAGAGAGGCAAGTCTGAGTGTTGCTCAGTAACCTTTCATGGATTCAATGATCAAGTTTTCAATGGACAAGTAAACCTGCAAACAGATCCAGGCACTAAGAAGAACCAAAATAATAATAATAATAATAATAGCATCTCTGTCCTGTGAAGCATGTAAAAGCACAAGACTGAACACAGACCAGAACTGCAGATCAAACATAATGCAGGCTGAGAATACAGTCATTGCAACGGGTTTCCTGATACTGTGAGTTCTTAGAAATGTCTAAAGTCATTGTCATTCCACAATATTTACAGGAAAAATTAAATAAAATGATTCCTAACCTACGATCTGATAGCATAGGTTGCATGATGACATAGAAAACACACACAGAGGAGTAACAGAAGCACTACACACAGATGGGGAAGCTATTTTCTCCCTAGTGAGATTGAAGAAAGTCAATGTCTAGTATACTGCTGCTGTAGTTGGCAGCACATTTTAAGCTCTTAGTAAATACTTGTTAAATAAATAAATGACCTGCAAGATGCTGAATGAACCCAAATATACTCTCTGCATGGGGCTAATCTGTAATGAGTCAAGATGCTTGTCAAAGAATATAATCTATAAAGAGGCAGAGGGACCGATGGCAGTGCTTGATGACACGAAGGACTTTTAAAAAATACTGTAATTCATCATTTATTTTCTGTTGCAAAAAGTTCAGGATTAGTCTGAAACATTGCCTCATAATTTCATAAAAATATTATGCCTTCTGAAGTCATACATACTGTTTTGCCACTATGATTAACTATCAATCATATACAAATTCATGCAACCCACCTTACAATTACTTTCCTATAAAATAGGGTAATAACATTTACTTCAAAAAATTTGATGAAATAATAACATAATACATAGACAATCACCTAACACAAAAGTTAAGAGTTTTTCAAGTACTATTTTGTATCTGACTTTCCTTATTTTCAATATGCGTTCTAGGCCAGGAACCGGAGTAGACAGTAGGGTGAGTGGTGTATTAATCTGCTCAGGCTGCTATATAACAAATTACCATAGACTGGGAAGGAGAACTTAAACTACAAACATTTACTGCTCACATTTCTAGCAGCTGGACATCTGAGATTAGGGTGCCAGCATGGTTGGGTTCAAGTGAAGACCTTCTTAAGAGTTGCAGATTCTGAGGCCAGGTGTGGTGGCTCACGCCTGTAATCCAAGCACTTTGGAGGCCAAGGCGAGCAGATCACCTGAGGTTAGGAGTTCAAGACCAGCCTGACCAACATGGTAAAACCCCATCTTAAGAAAAAAAAAAAAGAGTTGCCGATTCTGACTTCTCGTTGTACCCTCACATGGCAAGAATGCAAGAGAGCTCTCTGGTCAACTTTTAAAAGGACACCAATCCAATTCATGATGGCTCCACCCTCATGATCTAATTACCTCCTAAAGGCTCTGTCTCCAAATATTTTAACATTGGAGACTTAATTTTAACATGTAAATTTTGGAAAGCACAAACACTCAATCCATCATAAGTAGTAAATAAAATTGACACAACCTTTTCCTCACAGAGCTTATGATCTAGTGGGTCAGACAGCCATCAAGCAAGCTATTATGACAGGCACTCTCGGAAGTGCTGTGAAAGAAGAACATGAGGAAGAATGGATTTTTGAATGAGTTGATTAAACTAGTTTTGTGGGAGGGAGGTGGCATCAGAAGATGCTTCCTTAAAGGACTGATCTAAGGCTGGGTATGGTGGCTCACACCTGTAATCCCAGCATTTTGGGAGGCTGAGGTGGATGGATCACCAGGTCAAGAGATCGAGGCCATCCTGGCCAACATGGTGAAACTCCCCCTCTCTACTAAAAATACAAAAATTAGCTAGGCATGGTGGCATGTGCCTGTAGTCCCAGCTACTCGGGAGGCTGAGGCAGGAGAATTGCTTGAACCCAGGAGGCGGAGGTTGCAGTGAGCCGAGATCGCGCCACTGCACTCCAGCCTGGCGCCTGGTGACAAAGCGAAACTCTGTCTCAAAAAAAAAAAAAAAAAAAAAAAGAGTGATCTTAGGCTTGCAATGCATAAGTCTAACAGAAGTCCGTTGGTAGGAGTCAGGGAGAAAAACTGAGTCTTTCCCAGAGCCTAGCACAGTTTTTAAAAGGTCTGAACTTGACAGGACTTAGAGTTCTTGATTAAACTAGGTCTAGAGAGCTTGAACAGACCCACCTAAGCCAGAACATGCAAAGCCTTTTAACACTGTTAGAAATTATATGCTTTCAGCTGTATGTAACAGAAAGATTTTTTTAAAAAATGAAAGTGGCTTAATTTTAAACATAATTACTGCTTATACAATAAGAAACCCAGATTATTAGTCCGTTTTCACACATCTATAAAGAAATACCTGAGACTAGATAATTTATGAAGGAAAGAGTTTTAATTGACTCATAGTTTCACATGGCTGGAGAAGTCTCAGGAAACTTAGAATCATGGTGGAAGGTGAAGGGGAAGCAAGGCACCTTCTTCACAAGGCAGCAAGAGAGAGAGGAGCAGAGAATCTTCCACACACTTATAAACCATCAAATCTCATGAAAAGTCACTCACTCTCAGGAAAACAGCATGGAGGAAACCACCCTCATAATCCAATCCCCTCCCTCCCTCAACACGTGGGGATAATGAGTACCTCCTTTGATCCACGTGAGAGGATTACAATTAGAGATGAGATTTGGGTGGGACACAGAGCCAAACCATATCAGAGGACCTGATCATACTTCCTAGGGGAGATAAGACCTCATTCCTCCATTATAGCTGAGATATTTGACAGTGATGTCATTCGACTCCAAGTTTTCTTTTCTCACTTGTGGTATTGAGGGGGAGCTTCGTTGTAATATAACAGAGATATTGCAAAGGAACACATATGCAAGTATACTTTTTTCAGAATAACTTATGTTTTTATTCTTTCCCTTTTGCAGCTAATATAAATTATCTTTTTGAATAAAACCCTCAGGCACTGGGGGTTCCTGCACTAGGATCACTTACAAATATTCATCAAGCCCATCTTTTTTCACATTGCCACCTGAGAAATGGCCAAGAGTTTTGAATTATGAGTTCGGATTTTTCAAGTGTCTTAGCACTGTGTCTGTTCTATCATGTGACGAGTTCTAAAACATGGTTATTAGAAAACTTACAAAGGCATTTTTTAATTAGAAAAAAGAAATTATGAGATAAATTTAATCTCACAGCATCATACTCATTTATTCTTGATGAGAGCTCAATAATACATGGTTGCTTTGTAAAGCAATAAGTGCATTTTTTTAAATTTCCAAGCAAAGAGAATAAATTGGGTCATAAAAACTGGCAAAAGTAAACTTGATTATCATTATATTAGTCCTGGGCAATTGAAGAAATGGAGGTCAGGCATGGTGGCTCATGTCTGTAATATCAAAACTTTTGGAGGTTGAGGAGGGAGGATTGCTTGAGCCCAGGAGTTCAAGATCAGCCTGGGCAACATAGTAAGACCCTAACTCTACAAAAAATTAAAAAATTAGCCAGGCATGGTGGTGCATGTCTGTGGTCCCAGCTATTCAGAAGGCTAAGGTGGGAGGATTGCTTGAGCCCAGGAGGTTGAGGCTGGAGTGAGCTGTGATTGCACCATTGCACTCTAGCTTGGGCAACAGAGCAAAACTTTGTCTCAGGAAAAAAAGAAAGAAAGAAAGAAAAAATTTAAGAAATGGAGCACAATCAACGCATTTCTAAGCCATCATTCAAACTGGTTACTAGAATAATTAAAATAGAAATTGAAACAAGATGACAAAAGAAGCACAACGCCAAAACTTCAACTCCAACGGACGTTAAATATGGGATCATATAATAATTATTGGAGTGGCCTACCACACCGAGAAGGGCCAGGCATGGTGGCTCACCTGTAATCCCAGCACTTTGGGAGCCTGAGATGAGTGGATCACAGGGTCAGAAGTTTGAGACCAACCTGACCAACATGGTGAAACCCTATCTCTACTAAAAATACAGAAATTAGCTGGGCGGGTGATATGTGCCTGTAATCCCAGCTACTCAGGAGGCTGAGGCAGAATTGCTTGAACACAGGAGGCAGAGGTTGCAGTGAGCTGAGATTTTGCCACTGTACTACAGCCTGGGAGACACAGTCAGACTCCATCTCAAAAAAAAAAAAAAAAGAGAAAGAAAACATCTATTTCTATAAGCTATTTTTCTGCAGACAGACCACTGTGGGCTCTTGCAATGCAAATTGTATCCCATAATTATAAGTGTATGTTATATTCATGATTCATAAAAAATTCACATGCGAAAGAAAAAGTCATTCCTCTCTTTAAAAGATAAGATGCCTAAGGCTTCTTTTCCCCTTACAGAGATGGCCTTACTAATTGAATTCTGGTACTCAAGTCTACCAACCAACACTTCCCTGACTTATGGTACAAAAGGCACTACCAGTTTTGGTTTCTTTAACTCTTTCCATGCTTCCATGACTTACCAAAATCTTGTTCCTTATTGGCACATTAGTTTTTCTTGATGTATTAACGTATCTAATACGATTACAGTCAAGTTTTCTGAGATCCCTCTATAATACATTTTTAATTTTTTTCTCCTGATAATCTTTAAAAAGTTAATCTATCTTGGATTCTGTGTATGAATATGTCATAACTAAGTACTGACATTTGATTTTCATGCCTTTATCTGTGTTGTGTTTGTATCTGCTTTGGGAACAATCATCAGTATTACTTGTTATGAGCTAATGAGAAAAGGACAAAGTGAGGCTTAAAACAAAAAGATGTGTTTTAGCCAAGATAAAGCCAAAATACGTTATGGTGGTTATACTAATGAAGAATTCATAGTTATTTGAATAGAATAAACAGGCTGGAAAAATGAATTGCCATGTAGAATACAGCAGTATAGACGTGCTGAATTTCAAAGAATCAGTCCCGTAAGAGTAGTCAACACTATATTCCATAATCACTTTGCAAGCAATAGAATTTCAGGAAAAAATCCCACTATCTATTATGTGAAGATTGTTAATTTGATATTTTTATATTTATTTATAAGTTTGGTTGTATATGTATATCATATTATCTTAGGTTTATACATGAAATACCATTATATAATGAAAGTAATTTATTCACCAGTGGGATAATTTAGTCCTTTACACATTGTCAATATTTTATTCCAGTTTGAGGTTTCACATGAAACCTCACACTCACTGCTGGAGTTATGCCTTAAACAGAGCACTTGGGACATGTGTTACTGCTGAATGGCGCTGGTAATTAGTTCAGTTTGTATTGTTTGTTGAAATTACATTTCCTCTAAGTTCCAACCATTGGTGGCAGTTATACTTAGGAACAAATCAGAAGTGCTCTCTTTTTGTTTCGACTTTAAATTATAGGAGGATAACTATCATGTTTTTCTTTATTCTATCCAAATCCTTTTCTTGCTTCCATAAATATTTTTGAGAACTTATTTTGTGTAAAGCATTGTGCATCAGCCATTTTTTCCCTTTCCAGGTTAAACAGCTCCACACCTTTCACCTTTTCTCTGAAATGTTATTTTTCGAATCCCTCAACATTCTAATTTGCACATACACTAGTGATGTCCATCTTGAAATGCAGCACTTATAAATCAAGACATAGACAGCACTTTGGGAAGCTGATGCCAGCGGATCACTGGAGTTTGAGACCAGCCTGGCCAACATGGTGAAACCCTGCCTCTACTAAAATTACAAAAATTAGCTGGGCGGAGTGGTGGGTGCCTGTAATCCCAGTCACTTGGGGGGCTGAGGGAAGATATTTGCTTGAACCCAGGAGGTGGAGGTTTCAGTGAGCCAACACCCCACCATTGCTCTCCAGCCTTAGCGACAAGAGCAACTCTGACTCAAAAAAAAAAAAAAAAAAAAAAAGGAGAAAGAAAGACATAGAAAATGGAGATTTTCTACAAACCACAGTGCTTCAAAATAAAAAAAATTAATTAATTAAAAAAAGAAAATGGAGACTTTCATTCAGTATCATTAATAACCAATAAGTCTAAACTCAGCAGCGTATTAGACAGCAAGGGGGGCAAGACACTGAAGTAAATGGCACACTATTCTTACCTTTCAAGTGTTTTCAATCTAATTGGAAACGAGTATTACAACGTTAGACTATAAGAATTATAAAAATACATGTAGGCGCTCACAGGGTTCAGAGATCTGTGATCTAGAGTTACTATAGGAAGCCTCTAGGTTCTAACTTGGGTTAAGGCTTGAAATCTACATTGAATTTGAATCTACCCAGTTTAAAGATTCACGCAAATACTGTGTCCAAAGTAGCATAAATATTGATAACACCAAAAATGAAACCCAGATTTATTTGTTCTCTATTTAGTCCTTTCCCTACTCTTTAGAGAAAATCCTTGCTTGAGATACCAAATTACTGGTCAAATCTACAATTTTTGGGAAGCCCACTGGAATTTAAACTTGTCAACATTTCAATTTTTGTGCTTGTAACCTGTTTAGCCGGCAGCCAGTGAAAGCTGTTATAATTCTTTTTGAATTGAATTTTCTTTTGCATTGTTTGAAGTACAGCTTAAGCTCAAGGGACAGCGTCTCTTAGTCTTAAAAAAAAAAAAAAAAAAAAAAGTGCTGGCAGGACAGGAAGACTGGAATGTAACCAGATAAGCCGTTTCCTCGTATACCTTTACCCTGAAGCAAGATGGTGGGCGCTTGTGCGCATGCGCAGAAGCGATATTTCGGCGGAGAGTTCCGTCGCGTCGGAACTCGCTCCAGGTAGGGATTGGTTTCCTAGTGGCGAAGGCGGAACCGGAAGTTCATGTGTTGTGGGGCTCAGCTGATTCATTTCTGTTGTTTTTCCTGTGCTTAAGTTCCCGCTGTAGGTGGTGCCTTTGCCGACTTTGCGATGGGGGAAGCAGAGAAGTTTCACTACATCTACAGTTGTGACCTGGATATCAACGTCCAGCTTAAGATGTAAGAGAACTCTCGGAACGGGGGATTTCTGGAGCGTAGGCACGTGGAGGCAAGGGCCTGTTGGGAGTGAGAGGGAGAAAGGAGGTGACTGGTCTCAAGGACCAGACTGGGGGCGACCGCGGGAGGGCTGTAGCCAGGGAGCCACGGGAGGGTGAATCGTGGAGAGAGACTGTGGGAGAAGAATACGTTGTCTCTGTCGGAAGCACAGCGGTAGGAATAGCCCTTAAGTTCCACGGTATTTTACAGTCTTAGAAGCTTTTTGCTGTGCAGGCTTTTGAGAGTTTATTGCTGTCTTATTTTGCAAATTAAGAAATCAAGTCTCGTCCTAAATAAGTGGACAGTCTTTATTTTAGAACGAGGCTTGTAGGGTGGAATGAAGACTAAAGAAATTATGGAGAGGTAGACACAGGGAGATGCGATAGTCGAGAATAAGATAAGCACATGGTGTAGTATTAGCAGCACGGGAGGTGATAGAGGTCTAGCTTGAACTTTTGGGTAGTATGGCAGTATTTAGGCAGGGAAGGAAGTTGGGAGTAAGTCGAAGATGAGGGTGCCAGTTGCAAAAATACCAAGAAGATAGGAGAAGAGAGTCTTTGCAGGAAAACTTTGGGGCACCACGGCTGAAGTAAAGGTCAATAGCATGATATCTTGAGATGAGGATAATGCAACTGGTATAATAATGAGGGACGGGCAAGACGTAGTTAGAAATTATGTCCTTTTTAAGGTGGTCGTATAGAAGTGTTGTCAAAGCTACTACAGATTATTGACCACAGCATCATCTATAATTAATAAACATTTTTTATATATGTTCAGTCAATATTTAACAAATGTGTGTCGGTCAAAGGCCTGCAGTAAGTGATAGGTACGTTTTCTCAGTTGTCAGATGCACCTTTGAATGATCGTTTTATTTTCAGAAGTCACTTATTCGCAGGCAGATCCTTTTCGTTTTAGTTTGTGGTGATGGTGGTAAAAGTAATAAGTCAACAACCACCCTCTACCTTTGTATGATACTTTATACATCCATTTAAGGTATTTTCTGTAGCATATACCAGTAGTAGTTTATACAGGATCAGTATTGATAAAGGGCTTTCCTTCAGTCTTGATGCTTCGTATTTCGTATATATGGATGCATTTTTTGAAATGTTTGAACATTAAAAATAAAGAAAGACCAAAAACCTGGTCCTTTTTTTTTGGAGACAAGATCTCGCTCTGTCGCCCAGGCTGGAGTGATCTCAGCGCACTGCAACCTCTGCCTCCTGGGCTCAGGCAGTCCTCCCACCTCAGCCTCTCTAGTAGCTGTGACTGCAGGTGCACACCGCCATGCCTGGTTAATTTAGTAAAGACAGGGTTTTGCCATGTTGTCTAGGCTGATCTTAAACTCCTGGCGGCAACTAATCCACCTGCCTCGGCCTCCCAAAGTGTTGAGATTGCAGGCATGAGCCACCCTGCCCAGATGGTCCATTTTTTTTTTTGTTGTTCTTTTTTTTTTTCTTCTTCTTTATTTTTTTGTTTTTAGATGGTCCATTATTAACATACAGATACATTCAATATTTTGATCCAAAGATAAAGCATAAAGCAGAGGTTTGGCTCTATGGTTTCTGAGACTGCCACTGTTGGGTTTTTGTGGGGGTAGTGGGACAGAAAGTATCAATGTAGAATCATATAATCAAAAATAGCAAATGTTTTATTCTACTTTATCTGTAGCTTCTGCTCTATATGAGCTTTATGCTTTTGCTATACCAAACAACTTTCAGGTCTCCAGACACACCATCTTGCCTGTTTGCCTTTGTATATGCTGTTCTTTCCCTTTGGAATGACTTTTTGCCTCTTTTGCTTCAACTCTCATGCGTTGTTCAGGATCGTTTGAGACATCTATTTGGGTTACTAAGTCGCTTCCATATGCCAGGCTAAGTAAGTACTCTTGAGACTGATCTATCTTTCTATAATGGGAAGAACATTGGCCTTGGCCTCCCTGCCCTAGTGTTTATTCTCAGCTCTGTTACTTACTTTGTGACTTTGGATAATGAGTTTATAAGTCTATTTCCTCCTTTATAAAATGAGAATATGGTGAAAATTATGTAAGAAAGAATATATAAAAAGTGCCTGGGACAGTATGTGATGTAATCTTGATGTGTAATAAATGTTCCTGCCTCCGTGATAGTATCCTGTGCATACCTTTTATGGATTTTTTTAAAGAAATGATCAGATAATGCATATGCTTAGTAAAAAAAATGTAAAGAGTAGAATGAAAACATGCAGTTAAAAGGAAATTTTTCTCCCCAGGAGCAATGACTTAATATTTTCTTGTAATACTGTATTGTTTATCTTTTCTCCTGGGCTTCTGTGCCTACTATAAGTAAATGTTTCCTGAAACAGTAGATGAATAAGTGGTCAACTTGAAATAAAGAAAGTGAAACCAAGGCCTAGAAAGCCGGCGACTTCCAGAGGGTAGATTAAGGGTTGGTGGCAGGATTTGAAATTCGGAAGTATAAAATAGAAAAGGGTGTTGATGAAGATAGGACTGATAGTGGGTATGTTAGGATTTTAAGAAATCCCTATCTTATATAAAAGTAACATTAATTTACTACACAGGAAAATATTGTTTAGGTAGCAAAAAATTGCCTTGTCACAAAGGTAAACCCTTTTTAGTACTTATGCGTATATGTACATGCTTAAAATATTCATATCTAAAACATTGTTACTCTTGTGTTTTCAGAGGAAGCTTGGAGGGGAAGAGAGAGCAAAAGAGCTATAAGGCTGTCCTAGAAGACCCAATGTTGAAGTTTTCAGGACTATACCAAGAGACGTGCTCTGACCTTTATGTTACTTGTCAAGTTTTTGCAGAAGGGAAACCTCTGGCCTTGCCAGTGAGAACATCCTACAAAGCATTTAGCACAAGATGGAAGTAAGTTGTTTTCTGGCATATGATACGTTCCAGACTGCTCTTACCTTTCTTTATGGGTGTGGCAAGTGTAATTTAGTAGGATTATGGAGGAATTTCTGAATGCATTGATCAAATAATTTAAAGTAGAAACATACTCAGATAAAGTATTATGCATCTAGTATTATAACTGCAATTGAAGTGGAAATGGATTTATCTTTGTATTTAGCATTTGAGATTTTGATAAGTACTTGACTGATTTACATGACCAAAACCAAAAACACATGTGTGGCATTTTAAAATTCTTTACCATCCTGTGCTCTTGAACACATAAATACTTCTGTTTGAAATATTGTCCAACCTGATGTTTAACGCTGAGATCTTTAGAGAGATCTATTGCCATCTGTTCAGTAAAATTTTTATTATTATTTTACATATGAAACTAATTTATTTAGATTCATGATATTTATTCAGCCTGGTGCACTAGCAAAACATTGTCAAGATGCAGGGTAAATATAATGAACATGAAGTTCCTTTTTTTTTTCAGAAGAGTATTGTGGATTCTTAAACTTAACTCTTGACACTTCTTGTTTGATAGGCCATATAGTGCGGTTCTGATGTTTGATGAGTGATTGTTATACACATGCACATGTAAAAAATATAACTACATATATTTAATGCTTTTTAGTCTGGAAAATTTTAAACCTACACACATAGAATAATACAGTGAATGCTTAAGTTTCTGTTGTATACCTACTGTTAGTGCAGTTCTGATGTTTGATCAGTGATTGTTATTAGCACTCTGGTAGGCTCAGTGCAGGATACACAGGCTGTATGCTTTTAAGGAGGGAGTATTCATGGAAGACAGGATGTGACCACATGGACAGCCAGACTGTGCCATAGAGGGTTCAATCCTGTGTGTCCTAGGTGTTACCCAGTGTGGCTGGGAAGAGCAGAAGCCTGAACTCTGGTGATCTGGCTGTATCAAAACCAACTATTTTAATGGTGTAATTTCTTTAGTAGTCTTTTGTAGAGAGATATCTGTATATGTATCTATATATGTGTGTGTGTATAGATATATATGTGTATACATATGTTTGTATGTAGATACACATGCACATGTAAAAAATATATCTACATATGGGCCTGGCGCGGTGGCTCACGCCTGTAATCCCAGCACTTTGGGAGGCCGAGGCGGGTGGATCACGAGGTCAAGAGATCGAGACCATCCTGGTCAACATGGTGAAACCCTGTCTCTACTAAAAATACAAAAATTAGCTGGGTGTGGTGGCACGTGCCTGTAGTCCCAGCTACTTGGGGGGCTGAGGCAGGAGAATTGCTGGAACCCAGGAGGCGGAGGTTGCGGTGAGCCGAGATCGCGCCATTGCACTCCAGCCTGGGTAACAAGAGCAAAACTCCGTCTCCAAAAAAAAAAAATATATATATATATATATATATATCTACATATATTTAATACTTTTTAGTCTGGAAAATTTTAAACCTACACACATAGAATAATACAGTGAATGCTCAAGTTTCTGTTATATACCTACTGTTAACTCATGGCCAGTCTTGTGTTCTCACCATTTTGAAACAAATCTCAAACATTATAACATCTTAACTGCAAGTATTTCTGTATAACTGTTTTTAAAGCATAACTACAGTATCATCATCACACCTAAAACAGTGGACGAGAATTCCTTAATTATATCAGAGGTTCTTAAACTGGAATCAGGAAGTCTTCAAACCCCTGAAGGTGTATGCAAAATTTTGTGTCTTGTGTATTTTTCAGAGACAGAGCTCAAAGCTTTAATTAGATTTTTGAGGTCACCTATTACTCACAAAAGAGTTATAACAAATTTAGGTCTAGAAGATCAAAAACATTTTGGTAAGGAAGAATGTATAGTGGTTTTGGTCTATGCCTTGACAAAAGAAATTACAGCAAAAGCAAATTCTCAATTAGAGGAAGATTAAAGGTTTTCTGCTCCTTCTCCCATTTACCAACTCTTCTCTGCATTATTTTTTATATTATATATTTGCAAGAATGTAAAAACTCTCGTGATTGACCTCTAAAAGTTTGAATTTTTAAAATTTGTAGTTTTTAAGCTGTGAACGTACTTAATAAGGAAAGTACTCTAAAAGTATTTAAAATGACTTTGAAATTAAAATGTCTAAGCTATGTAGAAAATGGATTTACAAAAACACCTTATTTGGGGTGAAATACCATGAGAACAGGCTTTTTAAAAAAATACTTTATGGGCAGATCATCTGAGGTCAGGAGTTCAAGACCAGCCTGACCAACATGGTTAAACCCTATCCCTACTAAAAATACAAAAATTAGCTGGACATGGTGGCGAGTGCCTGTAATCCCAGCTACGTGGGAGGCTGAGGTAGGAGAATGACTGGAACCCAGGAGGAAGAGGTTGCAGTGAGCTGAGACTGAGCCACTGCACTCCAGCCTAGGCGACAGAGCAAGACTCTGTCTCAAAAACAACAACATCAACAACAAAACTCTTAAAGAGACTAAGAGAAAACATTTGCACATTTTATACATCCTGCTCTTTAGTATTCAAAAGTTGAATTTATTAGTGGTTTATCAAAACAAAAGTTGCCATCCTAAAATGAATGGTGGTAAAAACTTTAAATAATCCTTATTCTTTGTAAGTATTTGCTTAAAAGAGATATTCTATAAACCTTGGAAAGAAGAAATTAGACCATAAAGGGATCTCTTGCTACCCAAATTTTTGCATTCCTTAGTTTAGATAGTATTTTAGGGGCAGTATGAGATTCCCAGTTATTTAAATCTGTTTGATTTCTGAGTTTCTGATTGTGAGTTATGAGAGTTCTAATAATGAGAAACTCATCCTGACCTCGTGATCCACCCACCTCAGCCTCCTAAAGTGCTGGGATTATAGGCGTGAGCCACCGAGCCCAGCTGATTTTCTTGATTAAAGGATTTAACAGCTGTTTTTCATGAGTTCTATTAACACAATTATGTCTTCTATTATTTAAAATGGAAAGTTGTCTTTAGCAAAATTGAGGTGACTGCCATAATATCTTTTAGAGTATTAACTTAACACTTTGTAACCTTTTCCTCTCGCCAAAACTTTTTGTGTGGTTTGTTAATTTAAAAGAAAGATATATGTGTATGTATTTATGTTGACTTTATTTCCCTAGCTGGAATGAATGGCTAAAACTACCAGTGAAATACCCTGACCTGCCCAGGAATGCCCAAGTGGCCCTCACCATATGGGATGTGTATGGACCCGGAAAAGCAGTGCCTGTAGGAGGAACAACGGTTTCGCTCTTTGGAAAATACGGGTAAGCATTGTACTGTTCTCACCTGTAGGAGTGTAGCAGCTTTCTGACCCTTTTCTTTTTCAGAATGAGGGAAGACTTTAATAGTTTATGCCCAGGCTCCAGTGAAAACCGGTTAGGTACATATGATTTGATCATTCCTACACTGAATTTAATATACATTTCCTATAGGATATGCAGATAGATTAAGAAATACTGTTTATATTGCTCTATTGTTGGTGATTGGCAATGCAATTTCTAGTAGAAAATAGAAGTCATTGGGAAATAGAATCTTGCTTTTAGAGAGAAATAACTTTGACATGTACTATAATTGCTTTGTTATAGGTTTTATCCGCTTTTTATAATATTGACAGAAAGGATGAAAAACAGGATTTAAAAAAGCTTTCATTTGCTAATGATGGTAATGATTGTGATAGAAAAGATAATTCAGGCTGGGTGCGGTGCCTCACGCCTATAATCCTAGCACTTTGGGAGGCCTAGGTGGGCGGATCATCTGAGGTCAGGAGTTTGAGACTAGCCTGGCCAACATGGTTAAACCCCCAACTCTACTAAAAATACAAAAAAGTTAGCCAGATGTGGTGGTGCCCACCTGTAATTCCAGCTACTCTGGAGGCTGAGGCTGGAGAATTTCTTGAACCTGAGAGGTGGAGGTTGCAGTGAACCAAGAATGTACCATTGCACTCCAGCCTGAGCGTCTGAGCGAGACTGTCTCAAAAACAAAAAAAAAAAAGAAAGAAAAGATTTTTTAGTTTTTGAAACATTTACAAATACTAGATGTTTATTATAAAAAAAAAAAAAAGATCCCATAATCCCAAAGGATATTCTCTTTACATCCTTTTTTTCCTGGGGCAGAGGGCTCAGTCTATCTTAAGAGAATTTGTAGCCTTCTATTATTATTCTGCATTTTCTAATTGGAATTTTCCACTAAAGAACTTGGCCCGCCGGGCGCGGTGGCTCACGCCTGTAATCCCAGCACTTTGGGAGGCCGAGGCAGGTGGATCACGAGGTCAAGAGATCGAGACCATCCTGGTCAACATGGTGAAACCCCATCTCTACTAAAAATACAAAAATTAGCGGGGCATGGTGGCACGTGCTTGTAGTCCCAGCTGCTCGGGAGGCTGAGGCAGGAGAATTGCTTGAACCCAGGAGGCGGAGGTTGCAGTGAGCCGAGGTCGTGCCATTGCACTCCAGCCTGGGTAACAAGAGCTAAAACTCCGTCTCAAAAAAAAAAAAAAAGAACTTGGCCCTTATCATGTATTTAGTTAGTTCATATAGGAAAGGCAGGAAAATGTTTAACTTTCTTTCCCTTTACCAATTTTAAGACTAATGAGTTTGTGCTCTAGTAACTTGCAAAAGGGTGATTGATGGCTTTTGGTCATGAACTTTTGGTCTTAAACATTTTGTAGTATGTTTTAGTCCACTGCTGTCTTTACTTTTTGGTCAGTAGAAGTCCCTTCAAGTAGACCCCATGCTCTTTTGACAGTACGCTAGTAGTGAGTGGTAGCTTCTTTGATTTCTGGTAGACAAGTTTTTCCATGCTCATTTTCCAGGCCTGCTCCAAACCTGGAATCTCTGAAAGAAGTTCTGGTCAACAATATAAGTTCTGGTTCCTTTCATTGTGAAGTGGTATAGATCTTAATCTGTCTGAATATTACAATTGTCTTAATTTTTGTCTGCTTTAAAGTTAAAAAAAGTTACTTAATTTTTACATCGTTAAGTATGAAGAGGATTGTATTTTGGTGTGTTTGTTGACTATGTGTGTTCGTTTCCATAAATTGCTTTTTGATGTACTTTGTCCTTTTTTAGAAATTGAGATATAGTTCACATACCATAACATTCTTTGCTTTTTTTTTTTGAATTGTCGTTTTCTTATTGATATATAAGAAATCTTTGTAGATTAATGCAATTAGCCCTTTGTGGGTTATATTATAAATATTGCTTTTCCTGTTTGGTTTGTTCTTTTGAATTAGTATATATTTGTTTGCTCTTTATGGATTTTAAATTATTATCTTGAATCTATCAGTTTTTAGTTTTTGGGTGGTGAATTTAATGTTTTAGAAAGTTCCCATTTAAGATTCTTTAAAATGCTTTCTTCTGTTATGCTTTTATTCCTTTGCATTAAATCTTTGATTCATCTAAAATTACTATTGTAAGAGGATTGATATATTGAGAATAGCTTTTTAGAGAAAACAAAAACAAATGGTTTGTGTATTTGTCCCAACACTACTTATTAAATAAGCCATCTTACCCAGCTGTTTCAAAATAGCATCCTTATATACTCAATTCATTATGTGTTGAAGTCTAAGAGAGGCATTATGGTGTATAGTGCTACAGTGGTTAGGAAAGCAAATTGTAGGTTATCTGGCTTCAAATCTTCGCTGCTTTGCTTAGTACCTGTGTATCCTTGGGCGAATTATTTAATCTTATGCCTCAGTGTCTTCATCTGTTGAATGAAAGAAACAATAGTATCTACCTATTTGAGTAGTTTATGATTGTTATATTACTATATACATTTAATGGGCCTGATAAATATTATATCATATGTTTATGAATTGAATAAATACCATAGTGAGCTCAATGAGCTGAATAAATATTAGATATCATTTCTGGGCTGTTTTGTCAGTTAGGATAGTATTATAAAATGTTTAAATATTAGATATAGATAATTTTTATTAGTCTTTTAAAATATTTCCAGATTTGTTTTGGCAGATAAATTTTAATATTTTCTCAATTAAAAAACTCACTATTATTTTGTTAGAAAATCTTATTGAATTATCTATGTTAGTTAAAGAGAGAATTGATGCCTTCATAATATTAAATTGTTTTATCCAGGAATAGAATGTGTCAGAAAGACTTCTGAACTCATCAGTGAAATCTAGATGTAATCCCATTTGGAATAGCTTGGTTGCTTGCTAATACCTAGGTATTGTAGTTTGATGTTGCTTTTAAAGGAATATTTGTTACTAAAATCCATACAGGAAAAGTAATTTAGATATAGTCTGAAACATTGTAATCTTCAGTTTTAAAATATACTTTTTGATGAAATAGTATGTTATAGCATAATGGACATATTACTAAATCAGTATTGTTCCTTTTACAGAGTGTTTGCTCCTCACTTTTCTTTACTAGGGAGGGGCTTGTTTGCAACGACACGAAAAAAAAATGTACAGCTCTTTTCAGTGCCTAAATGTTTTTGAGAAATAACCAGACATTCCTTTTGGTTTTTACTCCCATATTCATCACAAGTGGTTTACCTTCTGGCATATCAACTGGAGGTTCCCTCATAAAAAACACCTGTGTTAGCATTCATGCATTTTAGATGACTTTAGGATCTAGTTTTAGGGGATTTTCTGACTAGGATGTAGGTGAGGGACAATTGAAATTTCCAGAGATTTGCAGTGAAATGACCTGCCTAAATCTAAATAAAGTCTCAGATTGATTTTTGGTACTGTTTTGTTTTGCTTTTGGCACATTTTAAAAAAGTGCTATGTTAAATCAGTAGTAATCAACCTGTGTTTAAGAATCATCTGGGAAGCCTATGAGAAAAACATCTTCCTGGGTTCTCACTAATTCATTGTGTCTGTGGTGGGGCCCAAGAATCATCATTTTAAACAAGCATGCCGAGTTATTCTGTAAAAGGGAGCCTATGTACCACATTTTGAGAAACATTGACCTTTGTGATAGTAGTCTATTTATATAACTTATACGTGCATTCATGCAGTCCTCTTTCTTTACTCTTTCCCTTGGTACCCTGCTTTGTTTGTAATTCTGTGTATATCCCAGTGAAAGGAAAATTCCTTTACCTGCCATCCAAACCAAGCTGGCAGTGTGCCTAAAGACAAATCAGTAGCACTTGTTCTACTTTAAAAAGTCATTAAACCCCAAGGATTTCCATAAAGGGAGCAGTAGCAATAAGTGAGTGGTTACTTAAATTTGTTTTCTGCCATTAACTAAAATAAGACTTTGAATCTTGGAAAGTCATCTCTTTTTTTCTTAACTCTAACTGGAAAATAGGTCATCCTACTCCTTCACATCCCGAACACATCAGATGCCCGATATAAATGAAACCTGTTAGAAGCGCTGGTTGTGTGAAATTATCTCACTTAGAGCTTTATTTCAACATCTTGAGTCATTTACTTATCACTTTTAGAATTCCATTCATATCAGGTCAGGTGGCTCATGCCTGTATTTCCAGCACTTTGAGAGGTTGAGGCAGGCAGATCCATGAGGTCAGGAGTTCAAGACCAGCCTGCCCAATATGGTGAAACCCCCTCTCCACTAAAAATACAAAAATTAGCTGGGCATGGTGGTATGTGCCTGTAATCCCAGCTACTTGGGAAGCTGGGAATTGCTTGAACAGTGACCCACGAGGTGGAGGCTACGGTGAGCCAAGATCATGTCACCACACTCCAGCCTGGCCTATAGAGTGAGACTCTGTCTCAAAAAAAAAAAAAAAAAAAAGAATTCCATTCATATCTCTTTACTAAGTATATTGTTCTTTTTTATTTGAGATGGAGTCTCACTCTGTCACCCAGGCTGGAGTGCCGTGGTGTGATCTCAGCCCACTGCAACCTCCACCTCCCAGGTTTAGGTTATTCTCCTGCCTCAGCCTCCCAAGAAGCTGGGATTACAGGTGCCTGCCACCATGCCTAGCTAATTTTTATATTTTTAATAGAGGCAGAGTTTTACCACGTTAGCCAGTCTGGTCTTGAACTCCTCACTTCAGGTGATCCACCTACCTCGGCCTCCCAAAGTGCTGGGTTTACAGGTGTGAGCCACCATGCCTGGCCTATTGTTCTTTACTTGATATTTTTATTTACCCCAGCTTACATTTTTTGAACTTCCACTTATTTTAAAAGAAAAACTTGATATCCCTGCTGTACATGGAAAACTAGTATTAACATTAGTGGGTAATAGTAAGACTAAATATAATAACACCAATTATGCTATTAAATTTTAGAAATTGAAGCAAAAGAATACCTAATCAATGCAAATAATATGAAATTTATTTGATTTGCAAAATATGCATACAATGTCTGCAAAAAAGTCCCCTAATTAGAATAGTTCTGTTTTCCATCGCCAGATATATGTGGGATATTCAGCTCACTCTCAGCTTAAGGGGAGGATCAGTCTTTACATCATTTTCATTTTTAATCAGTTCAACTTCTATATAGTTGTAGGGCAGTTATCCAAACATAACTAACATAATATTTTAATATAGGTCTAGATATTTTGAGGGAGTGGAGTGCAAAAAGGCTTAATCACCAAGTCCTGTTCCCCCTGTGCTGGCGCTTGTACTGCTTCACCTCAGAAGGAGGAATTCTAAGAAACCCTATGAAATTAAAACAACTTTTTTTCTCTCTCTCTGTCCTGCAGCTTGCCCTGTGGGTGGGCTGCCTCACAGTGGAGAAAAGCCAGGCATTCCCCAGTCCTAAGCAGCTACGGGTCTTCTTGTGCAGTTTTGGATTGTGAAAGATGATGTTCAGGATGTTCCTGGAGCTACAGCAGAGTGCTGACATCTCCTTGTGCTTTCCTGGTGCTATGGCACAGTGCTGACATCTCCTTGTGCTTTTCTGGTGTACAGCAGAGTGCTGACATCTGCTTGTGCTTTCCTGGTGCTACGGCAGAGTGCTGACATCTCCTTGTGCTGCTGGCTCACAGCTACTTCCCTGCATGGTGTTGCCATCCAGGGAGACAGGGCAATCTGAATATTCTGGGTTGTCTCAGCAGGAAGCATGTGCAGATTTTCTTCCACCTGTCCTCAAAAACCATGCTATATGCCACTACCATTCTCATGACTTAGGGAAACATTGCCTTAAACCATAGCTTCCTCAGATGTTTCTCTTTTTTGTGGGCGAGGGGTGCTTTCTGACAAAAACCAGAAAGCCTGCTAAACAAAATCTAAAAGAGCTGTAACACTCCTCACATGTTTCTTATGCAATGAAATAACACCAGCTGTCCCTTGCCTTTTCCCCTAAAGGCTTGTGATATGTACTTAGTAGCTGTTAAAAGTGATCCTCAAGGGCCAGGCCTGGTAGCTCACGCCTGTAATCTCAGCACTTTGGGAGGTCAAGGCAGGCAAATTGCCTGAGGTCATGAGTTCAAGACCAGTCTGGCCAACATGGTGAAACCTGGTCTTTACTGAAAATGTACAAAAATTTAGCCGGGCATGGTGGCATGCGCCTGTAATCCCAGCTACTGTGAGGCTGAGGCAGGGAAATTGCTTTAACCAGGCAGATGGAGGTTGCAGTGAGCTGAGATAGCGCCACTGCCCTCCAGCTTGGGCAACACATCAAGACTCAGTCTCAAAAAAAAAAGTGATCCTCAAGACATCTAACATTGTAGTATTGGTAATCTTGTGACTATCAGCTCTTGCTGTTTGCTAGTATCTGTTTTGTTTACTTGACTCAGTGTGATGCAGAACTTTTTGGAGAATAGTCTGATTAACAGTTGAAAGACTGTTTTGTTAGGGATAATAAGGCTGGAATGATTTATCATCCTTAATTTGAAAGTCTAGCTTGTGAAATTTCTAAATAGCTACAGAATGGATTGATAGGTTGAACTGGCGAAGAACCACAGGCAAGCTGCAGATTTCTCTTGCAGTTGTTTTTTCTAAATGTGAATCCTGGAAGTCAAGGCAGTTGCTGCTGTAGTGGCTTGGCACTGCAAGCTGGAATATCAACAGCAGCTGTTGCTGGGGTCTCTGCTGGAGTGAGAAGGAGATCCTGCTGTGCAGTTTCTTCTGTCTTGCCTGTTTGGCTTAATTTCCCAAGTGGACACGATGCTCTGAGCATGTTCTGGCTTGCCACCTGGAGGCTGTGTAACTCTGCAAAGTTCCATTAGTGTCAAAAGAAAGTAATATGTTCACTTGCTCATTTGAGTCACTTGGCATCACCTGTACCCTCCACGTCCTCCATCCTTAAATCTCTTCTCTGGATCCATCCCAAGGCACCTAAATCATTTAGTAAACTGACTTCTTGCCAAATGTGCTTATTTTTGATTTAGTTAAGTTCAGCCAGCCAAAGCATTCACTGGGGGATGGGAAGGTAGAGAGAAGGAAGAAACGCCTTCTGCTATTTCTGAAGTTCTATTTAAGGATATTTATTTAATGTGATATTATCATCTCACTGTACATAGTTCCTTAGAGATTGCTCCAAGCAGGTCTGCTTAATGTTAAATCTATATCTCAGTTGAAAGAGAAAGAAAATTAACTTTTTAAGAGTCATGTGTGTGTGTGGTTTTTGTACTGTAACTTTCTTTTGATGTTTAACGTGATAAATATTGAGAATTTTGATTCATCACAACCAGTCAGTGCATTTTGTATGGGCCCGTAAGGTAAGCTTTTGCAAATACAGTTACTGGAATTACCTGTTTTATTGCCAGCTTTAGAGACCTTATAACAGATACGGTCCTTAATCTTATTGTGCTCATGAGTTTGTAGCTATCTTTTATAGTTCCCAATCTAAACGTTTATGGCATCATTACTTACATACATTATATAATGTTTGGTGAAAATCTTTATTACCTTAGGAATATCTATGAAGAAATTTTTTATTAGCCAGAACATTATAATAATGACTTGAAAAAATTTATGTTAACCTTTAGCAGTCAAGTAGATGATTTTTTTTTTTCTTTTGAGACAGGGTCTCAGTTTGTCACCCAGGCTGAAGTACAGTGGTGCAAACATGGCTCACTATGGTAGCCTCGTCCTCCCACACTCAAGCGATCCTCCCACCTTAGCCCCTCAAAAACTACAGGCATGTGCTACTGCACCCAGCTAATTTTAGTGTTTTTGTGTGTGTGTGTGTGTGGAGGGACGGTGTTGTGCTATGTTGCCCAGCCTGGTTTCAAATTCTTGTGCTCAAGCGGTCCGCCTGCCTCAGCAAAGTGCTTAGGTGTGAGCCACCATGCCTAAGCTGTACCTTATTTGTTTTTTTAAAGTATTAAATGTGAAAGTGTATGAAATGCTTTAGACTTGTCTTTTCACCTACATACACTCCTAGTCTTTTTCTTTCTATTGCAATTTCTATAGTCTTTTTATTACTAAGAGTGGAAATAACTTTCTTATTGAGCTTTGAGTAGATGCTGTTTGAGTAGACTTTATGTTTGAAAGTTCTTGTTTGACAATATTTTTAAAAAAGAAAACACATTAACAGGAGAACATCTTTGACCTCCCCATTAGAAAGAAACGTGGAAACTTGGCAGCAGCATGATTACAATGCATAGTTGTCTAAAGCTCTTAATGAGTTTGTTTTATCTTTATATCTTCCTGGTAGCTTTTTGAAGAAAACGTGACCAAGGTTATATATTCTTTCACTGTGAAGCAGGATAACCAAGCTTAGGTTAAATTCTGGCTACATGCTAAATTTCTGATTTATAGACATGGGAAATGTTTTCATAAGAATCTACTATTGTATTCACTTTTAGAACATGCCTTTTATGGAAAAGAAAGCAAGCAATCTGTACAGGAAAAAGACTAGTGATAGCTAACATTTATTGAATACTTACAGTATGCCAGTCACTGTTCTAAGTACCTTTTACTTGTACTGGTTTATTTTTTCCAATAACTTTGTGAGATACAAGTCCTTTTATCCTATTTTATTTTATTTATTTTTTTTTTGAGACGGAGTTTCACTCTTGTTACCCAGGCTGGAGTGCAATGGCGCGATCTCGGCTCACTGCAACCTCCGCCTCCTGGGTTCAAGCAATTCTCCTGCCTCAGCCTCCCGATTAGCTGGGACTACAGGCACGTGCCACCATGCCCAGCTAATTTTTGTATTTTTAGTAGAGACGGGGTTTCACCATGTTGACCAGGATGGTCTCAATCTGTTGACCTCGTGATCCACCCGCCTCGGCCTCCCAAAGTGCTGGGATTACAGGCGTGAGCCACCGCGCCCGGCTCCTTTTATCCTATTTTATAAAAGAGGAAGCTGAGGTACAGAGAGGTTAAGTAGTTTACCCAAGGTTATGTGGGTAATACACAGCTGTGGTTCAACTGCAGGCAGTTTGGCGGTTGTGTGGGTAATACACAGCTGTGGTTCAACTACAGGCAGTTTGGCGGTTGTGTGGGTAATAGCTGTGGTTCAACTGCAGGCAGTTTGGCGGTTGTGTGGGTAATACACAGCTGTGGTTCAACTGCAGGCAGTTTGGCGGTTCTGTGGGCAATACACAGCTGTGGTTCAACTACAGGCAGTTTGGCAGTTATGTGGGTGATACACAGCCGTGGTTCAACTGCAGGCAGTTTGGCGGTTGTGTGGGTGATACACAGCCGTGGTTCAACTGCAGGCAGTTTGGCGGTTATGTGGGTGATACACAGCTGTGGTTCAACTGCAGGCAGTTTGGCGGTTGTGTGGGTGATACACAGCCGTGGTTCAACTGCAGGCAGTTTGGCGGTTGTGTGGGTGATACACAGCCGTGGTTCAACTGCAGGCAGTTTGGCGGTTGTGTGGGTAATACACAGCTGTGGTTCAACTGCAGGCAGTGTGACTGTACAGTCTACTATATTGTCATTTAAAGCAAACAGCTATGTAATTTTTAAAATTTTGATTTTAGTCATTGTAAATGTGACATTCTTCCATTGGATGGGAATTTGACCTCTGTTATTCCTTAGATCTTCACCAAAGTGATGAAATGTGTGTGCTCATTTCTAATCCTTCTCTCCTTCCAGTTGTGTAGATGTCTCTGTCATAGTCTGACTGCTTGGAGGAGAGAAGAATGGCATGTGCAAAACAGTGTGACATGGATTTTAGTTGCCTGGTTAATTGCTTTACATTCATTGGGGGCTAAAAGCTTGGCAGTGGAGATATACCTTTCCGTGTGTAGAATTCTCTTTGTTTTTAGGAATTTAAAATTTCCTGTAATGAACTGTATTAATTTACTTCTACCCTGAACATTCTCTTTTTCCCTAGCATGTTTCGCCAAGGGATGCATGACTTGAAAGTCTGGCCTAATGTAGAAGCAGATGGATCAGAACCCACAAAAACTCCTGGCAGAACAAGTAGCACTGTCTCAGAAGATCAGATGAGCCGCCTTGCCAAGGTAAAAAAATCATTTGGAACAGGTGGAAAGCTCTGACTGATGTCTATTGTGTATACCTTGACATTATGAATTCTATCAGATTTTTTAAAATATCTAAATTTAACTTTTAAATAATTGTTTTATTGAAATTTAATTCACATACCATAAAATTCATCCTTGGAAAGCATACAGTCTGATGGTTTAGTACATTTACAGAGTTGTGTAATCATCACCACTATATAATTTTAGAATATTTTCATCATCCCTAAAAGAAACTGTGTGCCCTTAACAGTCATTCCCTATTTCTTCTTCCCCTGCAGTTAGTTCCAGGTAGCTACTAATCTATTTACTATCTTCATGTATTTGCCTATTCTGGAAATTCATATAAATGGAATCATACAATATGTGACCTTATGTCCGGAAATCCGTCAGGCTTGAAAACGTGGAGCATTGGTAATACTTACAAGATGACCACTCACTTTTTCTGGTGACATAGCCTTAAAGTTGCAAGTGTAACATGCTAGAAAAGCTTATGCCGTTTGGAAGTGAAGATGACTTATATAATTAACTAGTATAAATCTCCTTCACACCCCTTACCCCTGCCTTTGTAAGCAGATGAAGTTATTACCTTTTTCTTTCAAAATCGTTTTAATCAGGTGTTTTCACTTAGAAATATAAAAACTAAACTCTATTCTGTGTATAAATTGCAACGCTGTCACTTATTTTGTGAACCTCCTTTCACAAAATACTGTGTTAGATACTGTTTAAAGATCCTTTTACAGTTATCTGGTTAAGACATCTTCTTGTAATTATTACATGTACTTTTCTTTTGTAGTCTTATTAGTAGAAGTGCCTCTTTAATGTCTGGAGGAAGTTTTGATGCTAAGCTTTTAATAGCTTTTTGCCTTTACCCACATATAGAAGAAGTCCTGAAGAATAAATACTTGGGCTGGCTAGGTTTCATGCTTCAACATAGAATTTTTGTCAAGTTCATTTTGTCTTTTTGTATTGTTCGTTTAAGGAAGAATGATGTCCTAGCAATCTGATAACTGTATTGACCAGTATACTATTGTCTATGTCTCACATCTATAATTAAATAAATAAAATTTAATATTCATTTTTTCTACTCATTCTGAGATTTTGTTTGCATTCTGACATGGGATATAAGAAAGGTCTGAAGCTTTTCATATGTCTACCTTTAAGATTTGATCTTAGTGATGAACTTTTATTTGAGCTACTCTCTGCCCCTTTTACAAACATTGAATAGTTAATATAAATTTTGTTAGAATCAATTCATTTATAGCCTGTGGGTCACTATAATATGAAGAAAGTTAAATTTAAAAAGAATAAAGAATAGTATTTTTTTTAAAAAAAGCTCTTAAATTGTCTTTTAAGAGTAGCCATTATGATTGATATTGTAGGTGAAATTCTGTCTAAGGGCGAAGGCCAGAGTCAAGAAATATAAAGCTTTATAGGCTGCACAATGTAACTAATTTGTTTCTCTGTGAAACACATTATTTAGGCTTCTGTTCACAGGTTTCTAATTTTTTTTCTAATTATTTTTGATGGAAGTTTTAAACAATAATTTTTGTAACAACTATGACATTTTTCAGTGATCAGTGTATGGAATATAATCTATAATCATAGGAATTAGTTCCAGTTGGACTTCTGGTTTTTTTTTTTTTTTTTTTGGAGACGGAGTTTCACTTTTGTTACCCAGGCTGGAGTGCAATGGCGCGATCTCGGCTCACCGCAACCTCCGCCTCCTGGGTTCAAGCAATTCTCCCGCCTCAGCCTCCCGAGTAGCTGGGACTACAGGCACGTGCCACCATGCCCAGCTAATTTTTGTATTTTTAGTAGAGACGGGGTTTCACCATGTTGACCAGGATGGTCTCGATCTCTTGACCT
>PVKV010027412.1:0-26479 GCA_004027835.1 Alouatta palliata | reverse complement strand
TAAAAAAAAAAAAAAAAAAAGAGACAGAGAGAGAGAGACCTTGCAGAGCCCACTCTGCTGCCAGGCAGTGGGGACGCATCAGCCCTGCCTCCCGAAGCCTCCCATTGAGGCCGGCTCTGGATCACAGAGGGCTTGAATGGCACTCAGGTGTGTCTGTGTCTGTCTCTGACTCTCTCCTCGGAGATTCTGTGTGAGTGTGTGTGTGTGCGTGTGTAATAAAATGCTAATAGCTAACGATTATTAAGTGCATTGCGTGTGCTGGCACTGATCAAGTGTTTCCCATGGATTAACTCACTTAATTCTCCCAACAACTCTGTGACCTAGTGCTACTACTGCCCCAAGGGCTGGGGGCTGTGTCTCCCATTTGTGCAGGGCAGTCCTGGCTTCGGCCTGTCCTCCTGGTATAATTAGTTGTAATAGCTCCCCCTTTCGCCCTCTGTCTTTAATTGAACAGTGATTGATCCAGTCACCCTACCCTGAATCACAGAGAAGTGAAAGGTTTGCCCAGAGCTCCAGACCTAACAATTGGCAGCACCAGGATTCGAGCCAAGCCCCTCACCACCGGGACCTGCTCTAAGCTATCAATGGATTTCCCATCCAGTGAGCCTAGGTAGGTCTCCTTGTGCTTTTCTCTCCACCCTCCTTTTATTTTACAAAATTAATTCTTTTCTTTCTTCTTTCTTTCTTTCTTTTTTCTTTCTTTCGTCTTTCTTTTCTTTCTTTCTTTCCTTCTTTCTTTTTCTTTCTTTCTCCTTCCTTCCTTCTTCTTCTTCTTTCTTTCTCTTTTCTTTTTTTTTTTTTTTTGAGACAGAGTCTCACTCTGTTGCCCAGGCTGGAGTGCAATGGCGTGATCTTGGCTCACTGCAACCTCCACCTTCTGGGTTCAAGCGATTCTCCTGCCTCGGCCTCCTGAGTAACTGGAATTACAAGCGCTTGCCACCAGGCCCAGCTAATTTTTTTGTATTTTTAGTAGAGAAGGGGTTTCACCATGTTGGTCAGGCTGGTCTTGAACTCCTAACCTCATGATCTGCCTGCCTCGGCCTCCCAAAGTGCTGGGATTACAGGCACGAGCCACCACACCTGGCCTTTTTTATTTATTTTTTCCATTTTATCACATCTGACTCAGTCTCTACACAAGATTCTTGAGATCCGCTACATGCCACTCACTGCCTGGAGCTCTTCCCCACATCCTCAGCATGATCTTACCAGCTCCTGCATAAGACCTTGGCAGAGGATGTCCCCATCACCATCTTAAAGGTGCATCCAACCTCTACCACATTTCATCTGTGCTGCTTTTGACTCTGCTGCTGTGGCCCCAGGTGGTGAGATACTTACCTATCACTGACCCTGCCTCCCACTCAGCGGCCAGCTCCATGAGGATGCGGACAGGCCTGCTTTTCTCTTAAATCCCTAGACCTGACACCGGGTGCATACTCCCACATATTCAATGAATGAATGATGCTCTGTGCTGGGGAGAGAGCAAGGGCGGGGGGCAGGGAGCCCAGGTGGCACGGTCGCAGAACTCCTAGCCTGCCGGAGAGAATACTTGAAATATAAATGCTGTGATATGACAGGGGTGGGGGCTGCGGGACCCAGAAATTGAGCAACATGCTTATCCTGTGAAGAGTCAGGAAGCCTTCCTGGAGGAGGCAGTGTCTAAGCTGAGATTTGAAGGATGAGATGGTAGGGAAGAATGAAGGGTGTTCCAAGGCTAGGGGAAGAGAATTTGTTAGGCTCAGAAACTGAACCAGTGTGGCTGAAGCAGAGGGCAAGGGGCCTCGTGGCAGGGAGGGACAAGGCTGGAGGGGTGGGCAGGGTCTGAGCCTTGTTGTCCTGCTGAGAATTTTATTTTTATCCAAAGAGTGGGCAGCAGGAAGCCGATCAGTGCTCCTTAACTGACAGGTGGTGACGGCAAGCCGGGATAAGAGGCAAAGAATATCTCAACTTTTACTTTTTCCAAAACTGCACTGACCCCTCATAAAAAAAATGGTCTAAGTGTTAACTCACACCAAAGAAAAGCCAATTTATTTGCCTGCCCTTAGTGGAATTGCAGCCAATGCCGCCTGGCCCTGCCGGCGTGCTCTTCAGAACCTCCGCTCGCCCGGGCTGAGCCTCCGAGGACGCAGGTGTCCTGGCCTCGCCCCCTGCCCCCTGCCCCAGCCATCTGTCCCACCCCCAGTCTGGGAGGCTGGGAAGGTCCATTGTGGCGGCCTCTGACATCACGGCAGGGGGCAGCGTGATGTCACAGGGCCCCATTGTGGCTACACAGGAGGGTGTCCCCCACCAGAGGCCCGATCCCCACCCCCAGCCTCCAATCCTATTAAGCACGGGCTGGGGACAAAGGAAGGCGCTTTGTGTTTTGCCCGTGTCTGAGGGAGGGGATGGCCAGAGGTTGTGCATTCCAGAGCCCCCTCCCCCTCCCCCACCAGCTGGGCCTCTAGGTCAGACTGGAGGCCCTGCTGCCGCCCCCGTGGCTGTCTCTGCGCCCCAGACCTCCTGCCCCCCAGCCTCTGAAAGGGAGACCACAGAGGTAAAGGAGCTCCAGGACAGAGTAGGCTGCAAGCAGAACCTGTGGGGGAGGAGGGGAGCCCTGGGGGCCTCCCAGCAGGGAGCCCTGGGCAGGAGAAGAGGCCACAAGTCTACTGGAAGCCAGGAAGACCCCAATCCCTGAAGGACAGGCCTGGGGGAAGCAACCACAGGGCACAGGTGAGGGACAGAGGCCTAAGAGAGAGACATGGACTTGTCACCCAGGGCACCAACGAGCACTTATTAAGGACGTACTGAGAGCTATACTGGTCTGCGTTGGGGTCATTTCATCTCGCAACCCTGGAAGCTTGTGGCCAGCGCCAGTCCCAGGCTTAGCTGCTCTGTACAGGCACTCAGAGAGGGAAGCCTCGAATGGGGACAGGTTGGGGACAACTTGGCAGCCCCCTCTTTCTCTCAGGTGTCCCTGAGTCTCCAAGACTGGAGCTTTGTGGTCAGGGGACTGATTTGCAGCTCCTTCTCTGCCACTAACTTGCGTGCCCTCCCTTTGCTGAGCGTCTGTAAAATGGGCCTGACAGTACCTCCCTCATGGGGTGTGGGGGAGACTGGATGAGAGTGTGTGAGCGCCCAGAATGCTGCTCACCCCTCCCTCTGCTGGGGTACGGGTATTTCCCTAGTTCTGACACCACCACTCCAATCTCTCTCTCTCCCTGGACTCCAGTCCCCAGGCAAGCCCCCTCCCAGGCTGGCATCAGCACCCTTTGATGGACCTGTGTGGGCCCTAGGCTGGGAGGATGGAGCCACTGACCAGGAATGCTGGGGCCGAGGCAGGCCGAAGTTTCAGGAGAGGCCTCAGCACCCCCGCCTGCACCGTGTGGGCTTCTCCATCCTTGGCCAAGTGCCTGGGCATGCAAGAAGACCGGGGGCGGCTCGGTTTCGGGCAACAAAGCCCCCTTTCTCCCCAGCTGGAGGAATGCCTGGCACCCCTCCCGCCCCTGCGTTGATCCCTATCTGCTACCCAGACCAGACCCCAGTGTTCACTTCATGGAACCCAGGCTGGAGCCCGAGAGGCAGCCCTGGCCCTTTATGGGATGGGAGTGACACCCCCTCCTCAGCAGTGTTCTCCCTGCCTTCACATGCCCACTACAGACACGCACACTAGTGGGCATGCAGCCCCAGCCCCCCACCCCCCAAACTGCCCAGCCTTTGGGTTGGAGTCCCAGTTTCCACCCAGAATCAAAGCAGTCTAGGGCAATGTTTCCCCTGCTGGCTGGGAACTGAGAGGGGCCCACAGAGCACCACGTGGGCAGTGCCTACCTGCGCCTGGCCCTGATTTTTTTTTTTTCTTGAAACAGAATCCCGCTCAGTCACCTTGGCTTATGGCAACCTCTGCCTCCCAGGTTCAGGTGATTCTTCTGCCTCAGCCTCCAGGCGTTCACCACCACGCCTGGCTAATTTTTGTATTTTTAGTAGAGACAGGGTTTCACCATGTTGGCTAGGCTGCTCTCAAACTCCTGGCCTCAAGTGATCCACCCGCCTCGGCCTCCCAAAGTGCTGGGATTACAGGTATGAGCCAGTGCACCTGGCCTAGGCCAGATTTTTTTTTTTTTTTTAATCTGAAATGAAGGCTTTTTTTTCAGTCACCCAGACGACGCTTTTTTTTTTTTTGAGACGGAGTCTCGCTCTATTGCCCAGGCTGGAGTGCAGTGGAAGTGGTGTGATCTCAACTCACCGCAACCTCCGCCTCCCGGGTTCAAGCAATTCTCTTGCCCCAGCCTCCCCAGTAGCTGGGATTACAGGCGTGTGCCACCGTGCCCAGCTAATTTTTGTATTTTTAGTAGAGACAGAGTTTCGCCATGTTGGCCAGTGTGGTCTGGAACTCCTGACCTCAACTGATCCGCCTACCTCGGCCTCCCAGAGTGCTAGGATTACAGGCCTGGCCTGTCCCTGATTTTTTGGATGTGTATTGGCTTGAGAAGTCCCAGAGTGGGAGACCCTGACTCTGTCCAAGCTCCTCATTTTTACCAAGGAAGGTATGGTGGCCCAGAGAGCAAGGGCTGCCCAAGGCTGCAGAGCCTGGCTAGGCAGGGACCAGATCGGGGAGGGCTGGCGAAGGCCACACGAATGCTCTGGTTGGGCTGCACCCTGAGCTCAGCCCAGGGCAGGAAGGAGAACTGGCCTCCCCAGGGATGGTGGCACACTGTGTATAGATGAGAACACCAAGACTCCAAGAAGAGAGGGCCTGGGTCACCCAGAGGAGCAGAGTGAGAATTAAAACTCCGGCCCATGGACAGTGAACCCCCAAGTCTTGCCTCCCCCCACCCCCCAGCACTTACAGACCCAGCACAGCCCCAGGCCTCTGCTGGAGACTGCTCGGTGCTCAGGCCTGGCTGCTGCCCTGGCCTTGACCCCTGGGTGGGGGAGCTGCCCCTCCTGCCACAGCCCTGCCGGACTCTGCCCAGACACCTCAGGAATGCAGGGGGAGGGGTCTCAGCAAAGAGGGAGCCTGGGGTCGGGGTGGACAGAACGAAGAAGCCACGTGTCTGGGCTCTCTCTGCACCCCAGCCGGACCACAGGTGGCAGAGGGAGGCCCCCAGGGGTGGCTCAGGCACATGCCATCGTGTGCTGTGTGACCCTTGGGATGTAGCTGCCCATCTCTGGTTTCCTGGGATGATGCAAAGTGGAATTCCAGAGCCTGGGCTCTAAGGCAGAGGAAGCTGCTGAAGCTCTGAGGATGGGGCTTCTGGCAGGGGGAGGAAAGAAGTGAGGGTTCAGCCCTGTGGCGGGCTCCTCTCCCTGCCTCCTCCCGCAGCCTCAGGAATCGCCTTAATTATAGCGTCAGCCTTGCTGCGCTTCCTGCCATAAACCCAGGAATCTAAATTAGAAGGCATGAGGCCGGCTCCCCCTCCCCTCTGACCCCCCAAGTCTGCCGGGAAGTTCTTCTGGAGACAGGCTGCCAGCAGGAGCCAACCTCAGAGGGAGACTAGGGAGGCCCGGGAGGCTAGAGGAGGGTGGGAGGCTATCCATCTATTCTTCATGCATATCACCGTCCGGTGCCCACTTCATGCTGGCAATACTGCAAGACTGATGTAAAGGTTCCTGTTGACAGAGGAGGAAACTGAGGCACACGCCCAAGGTCTCCCAGAGTGATGGTGGCTGAGCTGGCTGGACCCAGATTTCTGGGTCTCTGGCCAGGGCTGGCTGCCTTTGCAGAAGGCAGAGGAGCATGTGGGGGCAGAGGAGATGGCCCGTCCACCTGGGGCGGGGTGAAGGGACCCTGAGCCGTGAGTAATCCCCAGCCCCAGGGGGAGGTGGGGGGGAGGCTAGCAAAGGGAGTGGGCCAGGTGTGTCTGAGCAGAGAGCTTGCTTTCTGCAAGCTCTGCCTGGGCTCCCTGCTGTGGCTCTGCTCACCCCTCCCTGGGACCTGACTTGATGGGCCCAGCCTGCACGGAGGCCAACTGTGGGCAAGGCCACGTCAGATTCAGAGAGAAACCTAGCCAGGGACCCGTGTGCAAGTGACTGAGCGTATGAGAGTGTGTACTGGTGTCCCTGGGCATGTGCACCTGTGAGTGTGTTTCCATGTGCGCATGTGTGTATGTGTCGCTGTGTCTTTGTGTGAGTGCGTGCGTCTGTGTGGATTTGTGTGTGACAGTGAGTGTGCGTGTGTTTGTGCACGCGTGCACGTGGTAGGGAATGAGGTCATCTGGGCAGAAGGGAGCTGAACTTGTCCAAACCACTGGAGCCACTGAGGGAGAGAGAGACAGACTCCGGAAGGGGGGGCAGCGGGTGACGAGGCTGGAGAGACCAAGACTGAGGCTGAGAGCGGGAGAGAGATTAAGGCAGAGAGGACAGATACGGCAAGGACTGGGCAGGGGGCGAGGTAGCGGGGAAGCAGACAGACAGACAGATGGGATGTTGGAGGATAAGGGGGCAGATAAGGTGGGAGACAAGGAGAGGCCCAAGAGAGGCCCAGAAGAGCATGTTTGAGTGAGGGGGCTCCAGACATGGTGGCTCATGCCTGTAATCCCAGCACTTTAGGAGGCCGAGGCAGGAGGATCGATAGAGCACAGGAGTTCGAGACTAGCCTGGGCAACATAGTAAGACCCTGTCTCTACCAAAAATCATTTTTAAGAGGACGTGCCTGTGGCCCCAGCTACTCTGGAGGCTGAATGAGAAGATAGCTTGAGCCTGGGAGTTCAAGGATGCAGTGAGTTGTGATTCACTGAACTCCAGCCTGGGTGACAGAGCAAGACCCTGTCTCAAAAATCAAAAAGTTTGAGAAAGAGGGACCCAGAGACCCAGATAGCTGAGAAAAGGGTAGGTGGGTGCCCTGGAGGGGAGGGCAGCTGTTCATCTAAGGGGCTTCCCAACTGCCCTACCCTGAGTGGGGGACGGAGGGAGGACCCTTTATGGCTGTTTTTATTTCTCATTGAGGGCAGTTTCTGGAGACCCTGATACCTGCATCCCAGGGTGGGCCTACCTGGGGAGCAAAGGCTCAGTGGGGGCCAGGGGTGGCCCGTGGTTGGCCCCCCAGGCTCTGAGTGGATCAGGGAGGGAGCCCTGGGAGCACTTCCAATGGAGGGGCGGCACGGAGGCTGCAGTGAAGGGAGGCCAGTGCAGAGCCCCCATCTGAGCAGGGCTAGGGCAAGGGTCAGGTGTCCCCTTCTCCACAATCACGTCCCCCACTCTCCTTGATCTTTCCATTATCTGACTCCTGGAAGGGGCTTTCCAGGCCCCAGTGGCCCTATGACCTGCCCACCTTATCATCTTTGCTCTCCCCGACCCTGTGGTCTTCAACCAGGGGCAATAACCCTCCCCTGTACCCACCCAGGGGACACTTGGCTCTGTCTGGAGACATCTTTCTTTGTCACAGTTGAAGGGCTATCACTGCTGGTATCTGATGGGTAGAAGTCAGGGAAGCTGTAATCGGCCTGCAACAAAGAATTTTCCGGCACACTCACCTTTCTTTTGTTCCTAGCGTGTGTCACGTAAGTCATCTCTGCCTCAGGGCCTTTGCACTTGCTGTTACCCTTGCCCAGAATGCTGCTTCCCTAGATTATCACACAGCTGCTTCCTTCTTATTTTTTGAGAATCTGCTCAAAAGTCCCCTCCTCAGAGTGCTTTTCCTGATACCCTCAGCCTCCCTGCACTCTCTATCCCAAACCCCTGGTTCTTTTCTTCCCAGCACTCATCCCCAAATCCTGAGGATCTTGTTAATTCCTGTAGATTTTTATTTACAGTTTGTCTACCCTCCACTTGGCTCTGGGCTCCATGACGGCTAGGGAATTTGCTTGGCTCTCAGCAGTGCCTGAACACCAAGAACTGAGTGACAAGATTGAGATCTCACTTAGAACAGCCAGGAAGCTTTGCTTAGGACGCTTTGCTCATTAACTTGTTTTAGTCCTGAGAGGCAGGCACTGTAGTTGTGTCCATTTCACAGACGGGGAAACTGAGGTTCAGAGATAGCAAATGATTTGCCCAAAATGACATAGCTAGTCAATGCCTGAGCTGGGATTTACACCCAGGCAGGCTGACTCCAGCATTCACTACCTACCCACCACACAATGAGCTCTTTGAGAGTGGAATGTATGTCTCACCACCAGAAAGCGTGCCCCAAAACCCAGACCTCTGTCCCCTCCTGCCCCTGGAAAAGCCTCCCCACTCTGGGCCTGAAGCTCCATTTTCAGCAGAGCTACGGCTTCCAGAAAGAAGCGGGGGGCCTCTTCACTCCAGGTCAGCGGGGAGCTAAGGCTCTTGTTGGCAGGTCCCTACAGTGAGGAGACTTGGGGATCCAGGAGTGGGGAAGGAGCCCTAGGTCTCAGTCACTTCACTGGGGCTACAACCATGGCCCTGAGTCCCTGAGTACCTGCTGGCTTTCCTGGGCACTGGATATAGCAGCTTGTGACAGCTCTGCCCTCCTTCAGACCCAGAGCTGAGCAGGAGGGGCCTGCCCAGAAACTGGGACGAAGCGTGCCCTTTCCTCATGTCCCCTGGGCAGGGCAGGGTAGGCTAAGCACTGCAGTGAATCTGAGGGCCATGCTGAGCCCTGCATGGGACCAGAGTAGCTAAGGAGGGTCCCTTTCTCCCCTAGGCTAGTCTCAAACTCCTGGGCTCAAGCAATCCTCTCCCCTCAGCCTCCCAAAGCACTGGGATTATAGGAATGAGGCACCGTGTGCAGCCTCCCCAAAACGTCTTTCCCTGTCCTTGTTTCCCCGTCCCTTGAGGCCAGGAGTTCAAGGCTGCAGTGAGCTATGATCATGCCACTGCACTCCAGCCTGGGCAACAGAGCAAGACCTTGTCTCTAAAAAAAAAAAGTTTTGGGGAGACTGGGACAGGACTGTGCAGCTGGTGTGATAGTCACAGAGGCATCAGGGCCTGGCAGAGGGCAGAAGGGGATGAAAAGGAGTGGCCAGTGGGCTCCGGGCCGGCAGGGGCCTCCCAGCCAGGAATGAGGGCAACAAACAGCTCTGGGCAGACCAAGCTCCTCCCTCTCCTCAGACAGCAAGGGCTGCCCAGCTTGCACCCACAGTTTCCTGCTGAGCACTTCCTGCTGTCCCTGCTGTGACCCCCCTTCCCCATTCTGGTTGCTGTTCTTCACTAGGGGCTACCATATTGGTCAGGCTGGTCTCGAACTCCTGGCCTCAAGTGGTCTGCCTGCCTCAACCTCCCAAAGTGCTGGGATTACAGGCATGAGCCACCGCGCCCAGGCCAAGCCATTATTCTTATTAGCTAGCATCATCTCTGAGGCTCTTTTTAAAATTGTGATATAATTCACATTCCATATTATTCATCCTTTAAAAATATATACATCAGTGGTTTTTAGTATAGTCACAAGGTTGAACAACCATCACCATGGTCTTATTTCAGAACATTTCATCACCCCAAAATGAAACCTGTCGCTGACTCACCATTCTGTCCCCCACCACGGGCAGCCACTAATCCATATTCTGCCTCTAAGATTTGTCTATTCTGGACATGTCCTATACATGGAATATACAGGCTGTGTGCGGTGACTCAAACCTGTAATCCCAGCACCTTGGGAGGCCAAGCTGAGCAGATCACTTGAGCTCAGGAGTTCGAGACCAGCCTGGGCAGCATGGTGAAGCTCCATCTCTACTGAAAATAACAAACGTAAGCTGGGCATGGTGGTGGCTCATGCCTGTAGTTCCAGCTACTCAAGAGGCTGAGGCAAGAGAATCTCTTGAACCTGGGAGGTAGAGGCTGCAGTGAGCCGAGATCGTGCCACTGCACCACAGCCTGGGCGACAGAGCGAGACTCCATCTCAAAAACAAAACAAAACAAAAAAACCCAAATGAAATATACCGTATGTGGCCTTTGTGATGGGTTCTTTCACTTAGCCTAATGTTTTCAAGGTTCACGAATGTAGCATCAATCAGAGCTTTATTCTTCTTTTTATGGCTAAATAATGTTCCATGGCACAGATTGTTGATCCAAAGTGAAATAACAGGCATCGGTATAGACAGCATAGACTCAGAACGTGTCCAGAAGTAGGTTCTATGAGGCACAGTGTATAATTTTCTAACAGAGGCATACGCGTAGCACAGAAGGTGGGGGAAGCAGCCTTGTGAAGCAACACGGTATTCTTGCAATTCTGGTCTCAGCGCTGGGACGCTATTGTGTAAGATCAGATGAAATCCTTGTCGAGCCGGTGGAGAAAAAAGTTAGGCGTCTTAGGGTCTGGCGGAGGGGCTGGTGGAGAGCAACTGATTGCATCCCGTCTTTGTTTGCATCTGATAAACAGTTTATAGCCAGCACCTTTCTATGAAATGTTTCACAAACTCCAGTCACGCAGGTAAAAGGCAGCTTTACATGACAGATCTAGGTTTTATTACCCACGTGTCTGACAGCAGCCACCATGGGCCACTGTGAACATTTTCTTTTGAACTGTCCTTTTTCTGAGAGGATGGACCATATTTTATTTAGCATTTGCCACTGTATGGGTGTAAGGGTTGCTCCCAATTTTTGGTTATTATGAATAATGCTGTTGTCAGAATCACCTATGCTTTCCTTCGCTGGGATATTCCTAGAAGTGGCATTGCTAGGCCATATAGTAACTCTTCATTTAGGTTTTTGTTTTGTTTTGTTTTGAGATGGAGTTTCACTCTTGTTGCCCAGGCTGGAGTGCAGTGGCATGATCTTGGCTCACTGCAACCTCTGCCTCCCAGGTTCAAGCGATTCTCCTGCCTCAGCCTCCTGAGTAGCTGGGATTACAGGCATGTGCCACCACGCCCGGGTAATTTTGTATTTTTTAGTAGAGACGGGGTTTCTCCATGTTAGTCAGGCTGGTCTTGAACTCCCGACCTCAGGGGCTGCCTGCCTTGGCCTTCCAAAGTGCTGGGATTACAGGCATGAGCCACTGTGCCCAGCTGGGTTTTTTTTTTTTTTTTTTTTTGAGACGGAGTTTCGCTCTTGTTACCCAGGCTGGAGTGCAATGGCACGATCTCAACTCACTGCAACCTTTGCCTCTGAGGTACAAGCGATTCTCCCGCCTCAGCTTCCCAAGGCTGGAGAAGGTGTGCACCACGATGTCCGGCTAATTTTTGTATTTTTAGTAGAGTTTGTATTTCACCATGTTGGCCAGGCTGGTCTCGAACCCCTGACCTCAGGTGATCTTCCCCTCCTGGCCTCTCAAAGTGTTGGGATTACAGGCATGAGCCACTGTGCCCGGCCTCATTTAAGTTTTTGAGGAGCTGTCAAACTGTTCTCCAAAGCGGCTGCACCATTTTATATTCCCAGCAGAAATATATAAGGGCTCCAGTTTCTCCGCACCCTCGACAGCGCTTGTTATTGTCTGTCTTTGGCCGTAGCCATCTTAGTGGGTGTGAAGGAGGGTCTCACTGTGGTTTTGATTTATATTTCCCTAATGGCTAATGATATTGTCTTAGTTCAGGCTCCTATAACACAAATACCATAGACTGGGTGGCTTAAACAGAAATCTTATTTCTCACAAAGTCCAAGATCAAGGTGCAGCATGGTCAGGGTCTGCGGAGGGCCTTCTGCCTGCTTCATAGAGGGCTTTCTGCTGTATCCTCACAAGACGGACAGCAGAGCATAGGACAGAGAGCAGAAAGAGCAGAGAGCAGGCTGGACGCAGTGGCTCGCACCTGTAATCCCAGCACTTTGGAGGCTGAGTCGGGAGGATCACTTGAGCCCAGGAGTTCAAGACCAGCCTGGCCAATATGGTAAAACTCCATCTCTACAGAAAATAAAAAATTAGCTGGGCATATTGGCATGCGCCTGTACTCCCAGCTGCACTTGAGCCTGGGAGGTTGAGACTGCAGTGAGCTCTGAGCGTGCCACAGGGCTGCAGTCTGGGTGACAGAGCAAGACCCTGTCTGAAAATAAATAAATAAAAATAAAAGAAAAAAGGGAGATTGAGAGAGAGAGAGAGAGAGAGAGAGAGAGAGCAAGCTCCTATGTGTCTTCTTCTAAGGGCACCAATCCCTTTCCTGAAGGCTCCATCCTCATGACCTAATCACCTCCCAAAGGCCCTACCTTCTAACACCATCACATTGGGAGTTAGGATTCCAACCTCTGAATTTGGCAGGGGAACACAAACATTAAGTCTATGATATTGTGAAACATGTATTTGGTCTCCGACTCCATTTCCTGGCACACAACTCCTAAAATCCTTAGAATCTTTTTGCATGCTGATAAGTGGACTGATGGCTAGTTGCTCCTCAGTAGCTTTAGGCTGGGGCTGGTCACCAGAAAGAC
Organism: Alouatta palliata; assembly: GCA_004027835.1. Lineage (NCBI taxonomy): Eukaryota > Metazoa > Chordata > Mammalia > Primates > Atelidae > Alouatta > Alouatta palliata. Next base: position 14,257 of record PVKV010027412.1, on the reverse strand, counting down.
CAAGGCACGATTAAGGGGTTAATTCTTTCAGCTTCATCTCCTAACTCTGGGAAGGAGAGAGGAACTGAAGGTTAAATTGATCACCAATGGCAAATGTTTTAATCAATCATACCTACGTATCGAAGCCTCCCTAAAAATCCAAAAGGACGAGACCTGGAGAGCTTCCAGATAGATGAACAGGTGGAGGCTCCTGGAGGGTGGAGTACCCAGGGAGGGCATGGAAGCTCTGTGTCCCATCCCCCACACCTTGCCCTTTCCCTCTCTTCCTCTTCCCTCTCCTCCTCTCTCCTCTCCTCTTCCTTTTCTTTCTTCTTTCTTTCTTTCTTTCTTTCTTTCTTTCTTTTTTTTTTTTGAGACAGAGCTTTGCTCTTGTTGCCCTGGCTGGAGTGCAATGGCATGATTTCGGCTCACTGCAACCTCTGCCTCCCAGGTTCAAGTGATTCTCCTTCCTCAGCCTCCCCAGTAGCTGGGATTACAGGCGACTACCACCATGCCTGGCTAATTTTTTAATATTTTTATTAGAGATGGGGTTTTACCACGTTGGCCAGGCTTGTCTCAAACTCCTGACCTCAGGTGATCCGCCCGCCTCGGCCTCCTAAAGTGCTGGGATTACAGGCATGAGCCACTACACCCGGCCTCCTTTTTCTTTTTGCTTTTTGAGACGAAGTCTCACTCTGTCACCCAGACTGGAGTCCCAGTGGCACGATCTCCGTTCACTGTAGACTCTGCCTACCGGGTTCAAGTGATTCTCCTGCCTCAGCCTCCCCAGTAGCCTGGATTACAGGTACCTGCCACCACACCTAGCTAATTTTTTTGTATTTTTAGTAGAGACGAGGTTTCGCCATGTTGGCCATGCTGGTCTCGAATTCATGACCTCATGATCTTCCTGTCTTGGCTTCCCAAAGTGCTGGGATTACAGGCATGAGCCACCATACCCAGCCTCCTCTCCCCTTTTTAAAGACAGAGTCTGACCAGGCGTGGTGGCTCATGCCTGTAATCTTAGCACTTTGGGAGGCTGAGGCGGTGGATAACCTGTGGTCAGGAGTTTGAGACCAACCTGACCAACGTGGAGAAACCCTGTCTCTACTAAAAATACAAAATTAGCCAGGCGTGGTGGTACATGCCTATAATCCCAGCTAACTTGGGAGGCTGAGGTAGGAGAATCGTTTGAACCCGGGAGGCAGAGGTTGCGGTGAGCCAAGATCACACCATTGCACTCCAGACTGGGCAACAAGAGCAAAACTCTGTCTCAAAAAAAAAAAAGAAAGAAAGAAAGAAAGAAAGAAAAGAAAAAAATAGGATAAAGAGATAAACCAACACTTTAGCTGTCCTCAGCAGGAGTGTTGGTTCAAATTACATCATATCCCATCATGACTCAAAGCGGAAGCCCCTACAAAGCTGTAATTTCCCACAGGCATCAGGCTTTGCCTAGCCCTGGATGAAACCCCTCTACCTGTCTCAGACACCCCGAATCTCAAAGCCCGGCACAGACCTTTAACATCAGAAGTCACCCTAAGTCAAGGTCCCTGGCTCTCAACTCTGATCCCTAGGGTCTTCATGGCCATCACTGTGGTCACTTAACATCCAACATTTATGTGGCACCTATGTATGCCAGGCCCATCCTAGGCACTGAGGATTCAGCTGCTGGTTCTTACCCTTGAGAGGGGAATGACAGTAGGTGACAACCCACTGTGATCAAGTTTGGTAGGGAGAAACAGAGCCATGGGGGCATTGCAAGGAAGTCCAACCAGGAGAGGCTTCCTAGAGGAAGTGATATGTAAGCTGAGACTTGAAGGATGTGTATAAACTCAGTGCTATTGTCAGTAAAAAGAAAGAAAGAAAAAAAGGATGTGTAGCAATTATCAGGCAAACAGATGTGGGAGCAAAGGGCGTTCCAGGCAGAGTGAAGGATATCTGTGAAGGTGTATAGGGGCAGGAGTGAATCAGAGTGGAGTGTGAGGGAGAGGGGACTGACAGGTGAAGTGGAGGTGGGTTCAGCACCCTTGTCTGGCTTTATGAATTCCCCTTTTCAGTGTTTTGTTTTTTTTTTAGATGGAGTCTTGCTCTGTTGCCCAGGCTGGAGGGCAGTGATGCAATCTCAGCTCACTGCAATCTCTGCTTCCCAGGTTCAAGTGATTCTCCTGCCTCAGCCTCCTTAGCAGCTGGGACTACAGGCACCCCCCAGCATGCCTGGCTAATTTTTGTATTTTTAGTAGAGACGGGGTTTCACCATGTTGACCAGGCTCATCTCAAACTCTCGACCTCAAGTGATCCGCCTGCCTTGGCCTCCGAAAGTGTTGGGATTACAGGCGTGAGCCACTGCACCTGGCATGAATTCCCCTTTTTCCTCTTCCCCTCCAAAAGATGGGGCTGGAAGCCTGGAGGACCCCTCACTTGAGGGAAAACAAACTCTCTGGATCTTCCATGTGAAATGATCCCCTTTTGGAAGGTCACTGCCCTTGGTGCACACTTCAATCCTCAGCTTCTGCCTCCTTCTCCTTCTGCCCGGGGCAGAATGGAGGATGCCACATCCCTTTGGCACAAGACAGGCAGGATTTGGGACTGAATGGGGCTACAGAGACTGTCTTCCTCAACTGCCCGCCAGCGTCCTCCTTGCAAGCCCTGAGGCTCTGCCAGGCCCTTCCTGCGGCATCTCCGGCTCTGTCCTGACCATCCTGTTTGGCTTGGATGGGGTCCCTGATCCAGGAACGAGGCGGGATGGGGATGGAAGGACACAGAACCCTGACCTTGAGCCCTTGAAAATGGCCACAAGCAACACTTCTTCCTACCTGGCCAGGGCTGTGGTGATTGGGGACACATAGGATTTCTGGACCTCACCTGCTCCTCAGATCACCCTAACGTAAAACTTGGGAGGAAAAGGCTGGGTTAACCCTCAGGGAACCAGGGCTTGACAGGGGAGACTACAAGATTCCTGTGTGGACCACTGAATGGTTGATAGCAGGGAGGTTTTTGTTTGTTTTGAGACTGAATCTCATCCCATCCCCCAGGCTGGAGTGTAGTGGTGCCGTCTCGGCTCACTGCAGCCTCTGCCTCCAAGGTTCAAGTGATTCTCCTGCCTCAGCCTCCTGAGTAGCTGGGATTACAGGCATGTGTCACCACACTCAGCTAATTTTTGTATTTTAATAGAAATGGGTTTCACCATGTTGGCCAGGCTGATCTCAACTCCTGACCTCAGGCAATCTGCCTACCTCAGCCTCCCAAAGTGTTGGGATTACAGGCGTGTGCCACTGCACCTGGCCAATAGCAGGGAGTTGAGTGAATAGTCTTAACCGGGGAATGGTCCCCTTCAACGATGTATCCCACTTGCCCAAACCCTAACCCATTTCCAGATGGATAAACTGAGGCTTGTCACATGACAACTGAGAGGCAGAGGCAAGACCTGAACCTGGATCTCCTGACTCCTGGGCCAGTGCTTGCTGCCGTCTGCCTTCCTCTCTACACAGATGGTGGTGGTGGCGGTGGTGGCGGTGGTGCTGGTGGGTGTGTCAAGGCTCACATTTGGGCTGTAGTGAATGGAGCTGCAGGGCCAGCAAGGAGTTAACCTTCTCCAGCCCCACAACCTGGAAACGTGGCCTCCTGGAACAGCTGGAGATGACAGGGTCCTCTCTCACCTTGTCATGCTTCACTGGAGGCTGACACTTTCCTGGACCCTGGCTCCAGAGGCATCAACAAAATGGGCTGAACAAAACACGTCTTGTTCAGTTTTCTAAGACCTTGTTAATGCCTTCTAGTCAAAGGCCACCAGAAACACACCCGGACAAAGTGGGGTTTACTGCTCGTTGACACGAAGAAGAACGCACATCTCAGGAAACCGAGGGGCGTCTAAGAGGGGGCAGGGAGGACTTAGAGGATTTGGGCTCATGTTGGATGCTTTTGGGGAGGGTTCAGAGTGGTGGAGTTGGCTCTGAATTAATTGCATGCTGTCACGAAGTGGGAAGCCATTCTGTGATTGGAGATCTCAGGGATTTTTTTTTTTTTGAGGTGGAGTCTCGCTCTTGCTGCCGAGGCTGGAGTGCAATGGCGCCATCTCGGCTCACTGCAACCTCCGCCTCCTGGGTTCAAGTGATTCTCCTGCCTCAGCCTCCTGAGTAACTGGGATTACAGGCATGCACCACCACACCCAGCTAATTTTGTATTTTTAGTAGAGACGGGGTTTCTCCATGTTGGTCAGACTGGTCTCAAACTCCCGACCTCAAGTGATCCACTCGCCTCAGCCTCCCAAAGTGCTGGGATTGCAGACGTGAGCCACCGCACCTGTCCTTGTTTTTTGTCTTGATCATCATGGTCATACGGTGGCCTTGTCTCATGCTGGTGATCTGTGAAATTGATTCTAACAGGATCGCACCAAGGCCCAGCTGGGAGGGCCAGGCAGCTCCAGGCTGTCAGGGGCTGCTTCCTTCTTTCTTCATTTGAAAGCAAACAGCTTGGAGCCCTAGAAAGCTGGCTGCATCACACAGGGTGCTCATGAGGGGCAAATGTCAGCCATGTGTCATTTGTGGACCCTAAGGCTGCAAAGGAGGCTCTGCCAAGGTCAGGAAGCAGAAGCACCTTTGGCATCAGATGGGTCCTAATCCTGACTGCTCACGCTTTTGGACGAGTCGCCTTCCCCTTTGCAACTTCATTCTCTGAACAAATACTTGGTGAACAGCCACTGTATGCCAGGGACTGGGGGCCTTGGGTCAGTGCCTTAACTCCCTGGGACTCGGTTTGTTCCTCTAGAAAATGAGAATATTCTAGACTGGACGGCAAAACCAGATCCTGTCTCTACAGAAATGAAAATTTAAAAATTAGCTGGGTGTGGTGGCGCATGCCTGTAGTCCCAGCTCCTCAGGAGGCTAAGGCGGGAGAATTGTTTAAGCCTAGGAGGTCAAGGCTGCAGGGGGCTGTGAACACAACGCTGTGCTCCAGCCCGGGCCACAGAGTGAGACCCTATCTCAAACAAAACAAAACAAAACACACACACACACACACACACACACACACACACACAAAACAAAACAAAAATCAAAACCAAAAACTAAAAAAAAGAAAGAAAGAAAATGGGACTAACCAAATTAGTGCCTTACTCCCAGGCTTGCCGTGAGATCAAATGAAAACCTCAGTGTAGGCCACATGTGGTGGCTAATGCCTGTATTCCCAGCACTTTGGGAGGCCAGGGTGGATAGATCACGAGGTCAGGAGTTCAAGACCAGCCTGGCCAACATGGTGAAATTTCATCTCTACTACAAACACAAAAATTAGCCAGGTGTGGTGGCATACACCTGTAATCCCAGCTACTTGGGAGGCTGGGACAGAGAATTGCTTAAACCCAGGAGGTGGAGGTTGCAGTAAGCTGAGATCATGCCACTGCACTCCAGCCTGGGTAACTGAGCAAGACTCTGTATCAAAAAAAAAAAAAAAGAAAGAAAAACTCAGTGTAGAGGCTCAGGCACAGAGTCCTGGAAATGCCACCTGGACCTCCCAGGGGTCCTCTGGGCCTCTTTGACCACCTCTGCCTAGTGGGTCCATTCCAGGTTCAGCTTGCTCTGGAAAACAAGGCCCCTGCCCCACTGCCCAGGGACCTGAGGCCCCAGCTGGTCCCCAGGCAGGTCTGGGGCTGCATAAAGCAGAAGGAGAGATCCTGGGGTTTGCGCCCCTCTGGTCTACACTTCCAGCTTCTCTGGAGGCTGAACCACGTGACACAGTAGGGGCTGGTCCTGCACCATGGGATTACCTTGCAGGCAGCTGAGCCCCCTACCCCGCCCCACCGATGCTGCCCAGCTCCACCTCTGCAAGCAGGTGCCGCCTGTCCTTGGGCTCGAGACTGACGCTCCACATGCTGGGGGGATGCCCTTCCAGAAGTGATGTTCTGTGACTGTCTGGCCTTCCTCGGAGCAGTGGTGGTGCCACTGCAGCTGCTGGGGCCTGGGGAAGCAGAGAAGGCACCAGGGCTGTGGGGGTGGAGGAGAGCATGTGCCATCCTGCCTCTCAGGTGTGGAGGAAGGAGTGGTGACAAGGAGGGTGTGAGAACAGCACAGGAGGAAGTCTGTGTACCCACTGGAGGTGGTGGTGGGAGGGCCCTTTTCGTGGGCTTGAGTGGTGTGATCGGGGGTATGTGCCTGGGTGCACCCACACGGGATAGATGTGTATATGTGTATGAGCAGGACTCTGACATCGGAGTGGGTGCAAATTCAGGTGGGAGGGTGTGATGTTCCCACCTTGGGGGGTAGGTCTCAGAAGCAGCCTGAGTTTAGGGTTCAAACTGGCCTCAGTTGATTCCCAGTTGAGTTCCTTTCTGGCTGTGTGAACTTGGCCAGGTCACTTGCCCTCTCTGAGCCCAATTTATCCCCTCCACAAGTACACTTTGAGATCTTGTGCCAGGAGCAAACAAGGCAGACGGTCCAAACCTTCATGCAATTGGTGGTCTTGCCTCAGCTTCCCCGTCTTTAAAGTGAGGATGGCAATATCCATCTTCCAGGCAACATCTGTCAAATGCAGGGCATCAGGTCCAAGTGCTCAGTGAATGTCTGTTATCTTCCTCCTTCTGGAAACCTGGAAGGGCACCCCTTCTTCCAAGGGACACAGCTTTCAGCTGATGGGTAGAGGGAGCCAAGCTCTCCCTACTTAAGGCACAACTGAGCCCTTGCTCTCTTGTCTGCCGAGGGCCCTGGGAAGGAATGGCAAAGGCATCTGGGGTGGGTGGGTGAGACAGGGGCCTTGGCATTCCAAAGTGCCTGGCACCTCCCAGGCAGTGAGGGGCGCAGGTCTGGAGGACCAAGATGCTCTGTGGACCCCCATCAGAGTCCCCCTGACACACCCAGTATAAGCATCAGGCACAGATGTCGGATAGAAACTCCTCCAACAAGCTGGGACACCCTCTTTCCCCGAGTGGGCGGGGTTCACGGGGCGGGGATGGGAGGAAGAGCAGAGGAGAAGGCTGCCAACCTCCCACTGGGCAGTTGTTTACACCCAAGTGTTGAGCTGGCTCTTGGCTTCATCACCTGCTTACCTGGCCAGGTGTGCCAGGAGAGGCAGGCTGTTCCTGCCTGGCCCCAGTCAGCATTCAAGGTTCTGGCCCCGCTGGGACTGGGCACGAGACTGAAGGGGTGACCAGAAGAGGATGACTGCAGGTCTTAGCTTGGAACCTGATGTCTGATTTTCCTCTGCCTGATTTCCCTTACGTGCCCACAGCAGCCCTGGAGTGAGAGGAGTGCCAGTTCCCTTTGCAGGGGACGCTGTCAGAGATTTAGGGCATCCCTGGCCCAGAAAGGACGATGCCCTGCTAGAGGGGTTGGTGACATCTCTCTTTCTCTCTCTCTCTCTTTTCTGAAATGGAGTTTTGCTCTTGTTGACCACGCTGGAGTGCAATGCTGAATCTCAGCTCACCACAACCTCCACCCCCCAGGTTCAAGCAATTCTCCTGCCTCAGCCTCCCAAGTAGCTGGGATTACAGGCGTATGCCACCACGCCCAGCTAATTTTTTATTTTTAGTACAGATGGGGTTTTCCATGTTGTCCAGGCTGGTCTCAAACTCCTGACCTCAGGAGATCTGCCTACCATGGCCTCCCAAAGTGCTGGGATTACAGGCGTGAGCCACCGCGCCCTGCCAGTGACCTCTCTTTTCCACATCAGTGAAGTGTTTGGGGTCTTGATAGAGGTGGCTGCCATCTGCCAGCCCAGAAGGCAGGTAGAGAAGAAGCAGTCTGTACCCAAAGTAGGAAGGACTCAGGTTAGACCCCAGAGAGTCACTGCAGCCCACGGAGGAGCTCTGGAGTCAGAAAGGGATGCTTCCTCACAGGACCTGCCTTTGGGGGGGTAGGGAGGTGGAAGAGAGGCCAGGACAGATGGAGGAAGGGGCCAGGTCCCCTCTCCCTCTTGCCAAGTGAACAGCATGTGGGTCCTTCACCCACCTACCCACCCACCCGTTTCCCTCCACGTTGCCAGCCAAGAGAACCCAGGCCTGGGAGTTGCACAGTTAGAACTGTAGGGAGATCATGAGCAAGTTCCTTTCACTTCTCTGAGCCTCAGTTTCCCTCTTCTATATGATGGGCTGCATGTATTTGACTCTCAGGGCCCAGGTGTGACCAAACGGTGTACCAGGCACTTCGTATGCGCCACGCACAGTATACCAGCCACATCGTATATGCCATGAACAGTGTACCGGGCACTCTGTATGTGCCACGCACCTTTGCACATGGTGCCTGCCCTTAGTTCCTTCTTCTGAGGCAGGCACCATTATAGACCCATTTTAAAGATAAGGAGATTGGGGCTTAGAGTCCAAGGGAGACACCAGGTAGGGCAGGAGATGTCCCTGCCATGGGTCCCTGTCCTCTCCCAGAGAGCAGGCAAGTAACGCACGGTCTTGGACTGTGGCATGCAGGAGAGGCTGGCAGCACAGCTTGGGCTCTCACTGGCTCTGGCTCTGGCTCAGGGAGTTCTTGTAATCCAGGCAGGGTGTTCTCTCCTGGTGGCCTTCCGGAGCTTCGTTTCTTTACGTGATGCGTCACAGCTGCAGAGCCGGTCTCCCTTACTAAGGATGTGGGAGCACTGACGAGTAGGTCCCCGGCTGCGGTTCGACCCAGTGCCTGCCATCCTCAGCTCCCGGGACTGCCCCCAGGTCATCTGCTCCCTCTAAGGCCCCTCCGCTGTCCAGGCAAGAGTGCTCCTCCCTAGCCCTGCAGCTGCTTCCTGCTTCCTTGTGTCTGTTTCTGGGCGCTGGGCATTGGCGGCCCTGGGTGTTTTGTGCTGCGGTGCCCGGAGACTGAGGCAGGAGGTCTTCTTTGTTCTGCCTCAATTCCAACCGCACTTTTGTTATGTTCAGAAGACAAGAGGGATGGACTTCACATGCCATCAGGTACACACTGGCCACACCGCCAGGAAGAGGAGGCGCTGCTCGACCCCAGTGCCTGCACCACCAATTCTTTTCCTTTCTTTGCTTTTTTCTTTTCTCTTTTTTTTTTTTTTTTTTTTGAGTAGGAGTCTTGCTTTGTTGCCCAGGCTAGAGAGCAGTGGCATAATCTCGGCTCACTGCAACCCCCGCCTACCGGGTTCAACCAATTCTCGTCCTCGGCCTCTCAAAGTGCTGGGATTACAGGCGCATGAGCCACTGCACCCAGCTTGCCCTCTCTCCCTCCCTCCCTCCCTCCCTCCCTCTCTCCCTTCCTTCTTCTTTCTCTCTCTCTCTCTCTCTTTTTTTCCTGGATTCAAGTGAGTCTCATGCCTTGGCCTCCCAAAGTCCTGCAATTATAGGCATTAGCCACTGTGCCCAGCATCCAATTTCTTCATTTTTCTTTCTCCATCATTCATAGGCATCCATTAAACCTTATTCCCTCACCCCTCTTCCGTCAGCTCACTGATGCCCAAGCTGTGGCCGCCTCCTTTCACCTGGACTCTACTCACCTCCCTCTGGCCTCCCAGCCTCCAGCCTGGCCCCTTCCTGCACCCTCATCTGATTATGTCCCTCCCAGGTGCTGAATCCTTCAATAGCTCCCTTTTTCTTCCTGATGAAGGCCGGGCTAGTGGCTCTGGCATTCAGCGCCTGCCCTGCGGAAACTGACGGGCGGAGAACCACGTGGGCCTTCGCCGCCTTCTCACTGCCAGTGTCCAGGCCCGGAGTCAGCCCTGTGTGTGGAGGGGAGGGAGGCAATGGCTGCACGAGACATCGAGGGGAACTGAGGCCCCAGGAGCAGTGGACTCTACCTTACTCCAAGTCCTATGGCGGGGAAGATCAGCAGAGGCCCTGACCCTTTCCCCTGGGCCTTGCCCCTGTGGGCACTGGGCACCTGGGAGCCAAGAGGCCCATGGGTAAGGCTGACCCCTCCTCCTGCCCTGTTGGCCTCTCGAATCCCCATAAATCACAGCTGAAGAGTGGATGGCATTCTGCACAAATCACCCTCGGTGCTGTGTGTGCCCATTGGCCCTGCTGCTCCCCAGAGCCATGAATGTCAGGGAAGCAGCCAGCCCAGCTACCCCTCGCAGGCAGATTTGGGGCACAGGCCCCCAAGGCCTCCTCCCAACTCCGTCCCAGGGGAAGCCCGAGGCTCAGTCCACTTCCCTCTCTCCGGGCAGCAAGGCCTCCACCCTGGTGCCCACCCTCCTGGCCCTGCCCAGGCGGCCTCCAGCAGGTTGTTTTCCTGGCTGCGCCTGGCTCAGCCTCCAGGTCTTGCCGGTCACGTAGCCAAACTCGTTCCTCCTCTCCCACTGCCCAGGCTGCTGAGCACAGCGGTTTCCTGCTGGGGAGAGCACAATGGAGCCCGCCCCAAGGGACCCACCCCAGGGAGGCGCCAGCCCAGCCGTCTGTGAGTGCTGTGTGACCTGAGACTGGGCCCACGCCCTCTCTGAGCCTTGGTTTCCCTCCTGAGACGGAAGGAGGTGAGGCGAGGTCATGGGAGGCCACTCTCCAGTAGTGACAGCCACCTATCCCTGAGCACCGAGCCCATGCCAGGCTCCACAGCCCCACGTCCTCACCACCAGCCTTCGGGGCCAGGACAGAGTCAGGCTAACTCACTTGGCCACAGCCAAGTCTCCCTTTTCTGGCCAACATCTCAGAGCTTCTTCCTGTCTCCGTTTAGGAATCTGCTCTCCCTGTTCCCACCCCTGCCCTACCATCCGCCTCTTCCTCCCAGGAGGTGCCCAGCCCAGGCTGGGGTGGAGAAATCGGAGGAAGTGTTAGAAAGTACAAATTAGATCAGAGGGCACCTGGGCCAAGGTGGTCCTGGCCTGCCCGCCCCCGCTGTCTGGTGGGGAGGAGGTTTGGGAGCTGTGGGGAGAGAGGCTGATGTGGGGAGACACAGGGAGGAGGGAGAGGGACTAGGGACTTTCAGAGGCTGAGAGTCAGTGGTCCTACAGAGTTTTGTGTGTTCTTTTTGAGACAGAGTCTTGCTCTGTTGCCAGGTGCCAGGCTGGAGTGCAATGGCGCAACCTCGGCTCACTGCAACCTCCGCCTCCCGGGTTCAAGCAATTCTTCTGCCTCAGCATGCCAAGTAGCTGGGACTACAGGCACGCGCCACCACGCCCAGCTAATTTTTGTATTTTTTAGTAGAGACAGGGTTTCACCATGTTGGTTAGGATGGTCTTGATCTCCTGACCTCGTGATCCACCCGCCTTGGCCTCCCAAAGTGCTGGGATTACAGGCGTGAGCCACTGTGCCCAGCCGGCCCTACAGAGTTCTGCTCCTGCCCCCTGCTTCTGTCACATCATCGCCTTCGGCCTGATGGCAATCTTACTCCTCTTCCACCCACACTGGACCCAAGCCCTCTCAGTAGTAGAGAGGGGGGAGTGGGGAGGGCTACCTTCCCCATAGTGACGAGCAGCACTAAGCAGGGAGGACTCCCCAAGTTCTCACAACCTTAGTGTGCCTCCCCAATTTAAACCCATGTTGATGAGCTCCATTCCCAAGTTCTGAGTCAAGTTAAATTAACCCCAAGTCCGAGTACTAGAAAACTGTTATTTGCAAATATTGTTGTAACCATTTAGAAATATGTGCACAACTGGTTTTGTCTTTTGAGAAAAACTAACCACCTATAAAAAACTACCTTGACAAAAACAGTTCTGGTTTGACTGATCATTTTTTTTCTTTTTTTTCTCTTTTTTTCTTTTGAGATGGAGTCTCACTCTTGTTGCCCAGGCCGGAGTGCAGTGGCGCCATCTCAGCTCACTGCAGCCTCCACCTCCCAGGTTCAAACAAGTCTCCTCCCTTAGCGTCCTGTAGCTGAGATTATAGGTGCCCACCACCATGCCCAGCTAGTTTTTAGTAGAAACGGGGTTTTGCCATGTTGGCCAGGCTGGTCTCCAACTCCTGGCCTCAGATGAAACACTCACCTCAGCCTCCCAAAGTGCTGGGATTACAGAGTGAGCCACCTGCCTGGGCCATTTTGTTTCTTCTTCTTCTTTTTTTTTTTTTTTTTTAGATGAGTTTCACTCTTTTTGCCCAGGCTGGAGTGCAAACTTGACTCACTGCAACTTCTGCCTCCCGGCTTCAAGCAATTCTCCCACCTCAGCCTCCTGAGTAGCTGGGATTACAGGCATGCAACGCCATGCCCGGCTAATTTTGTATTTTTAGTACAGATGGGGTTTTACCATGTTGGCCAGGCTGGTCTCGAACTCCTGACCTCAGGTCATCTACCTGCCTCGGCCTCCCAAAGTTTTTGGATTATAGGCGTGAGCCACCAAGCCCGGCCTCGCATTTCATTTCTTTAAATGGTAAGTGTATGCGGGGTGGGTCCTGGGCGAGCCCACATTGCACTGTGGATGCATTTCCACATCTGCGTGCTATCCAAACAGAAGGTGCCCTAAATAGAAATGTTGCTTTGAAGCAATACTTGTAGAACATACAAACTTCTGTATTTGTATTTGGAAAAAATAAAACAGGATCTTTTGCTTAAGAAAAAAAACAAGAGGAAGGCACCAGGCACAATTGGTTAGGCTTGTAATTCCAGCACATCGGGAAGCTAAGGCGGGAGGATCGCTTGAGCTCAGGAGTTCAAGACCAGCCCTGGCAACATAGCGAGCCCCATCTCTACAAAAAATTTTAAAAATTAGCCGAATGCGATGTCGTTTCTACTCAGGAGGCTGACACAGAAGGCTTGCTTGAGCCTGGGAGGTTGAGGCTGCAGTGAGCTGAGGTCAAGCCAAAGAGAAAAAAAAAAAAAAAAGAGCAAGACCAGGCATGGTGGGGCACACACCTATAATCCCAGCACACTTCAAGAGGCTGAGATGGAAGAATGGCTGGAGTCCAGGGGTTTTTGACTGGCCTGAGCAATATAGTGAGATCCTCTATTTAAAAAAAAAGCACAGCCCAGACCCTCTGCCTGACAGTGCCATGGGTCAGGGGCTGCCCAGGTGTGTCCCCAGAAAAGTGGGTCCGCAAAGCAGGACCCACTTCCTCAGAGCACTGCTGAGGTTTCTTGTGAGAACCAGGGAGATGGCGAGGAGCAGTCCTTCCTTGGCAGGGCCTGGGAGGATCCCTTGAAGGGAAGAGGAAGTGACCACTGTCCCCAAAGCCACTTCTCTCCCCTCCTCGGTCCAAGGTCTAGCAAACACGCCTGAGTCCACCACCCCAGCCCTTCAGGATCAGAAAGTTTGACCTTGCCGCTGCTCAGCCCCAACCTCCATCCTGGCCCAGCCAGGCCCTGGAAGTGTCAGCAGCAATTCAACCCTGAAGCCCAGGGTCCACAGCGGGACTAGCCCCAGCACAGCTGACCCAGGCTCTCCTCCTCCCCTCCCGTCTCCATCTTGAGATTTGGAGCACTGCGCTCTGGATGCCCTCTTAGGTGATGGAATTTGGAATCCTAGCGCTTGCCTCTCAGAGCTTTCATTTCCTCATCTGCACAACCATCCTGTAAATTTTCCCACTTCCTCGGCTGGTTGTGAGGATGAAAAGGGCCAATGTACATGAGGAGCCTCACCCAGGAAGTGCAGAATCATACGAATGTTTTTTTCTTTTATTTTCTTTTTTTTGGAGACAGAGTTTCACTCTTGTTGCCCAGGCTGGAGTGCAGTGGCTCGATCTGCTCCCTGTAACCTCCGCCTCCTGGGTTCAAGCGGGAACGTCCTGAGTAGCTGGGATTGCAAGTGTGCACCACCACACCTGGTTAGTTTTTGCATTTTTAGTAGAGACAGGCTTTTACCACATTGACCAGGCTGGTCCCAAACTCCTGACCTCAGGTGATCTGCCCTCCTTAGCCTCCCAAAGTGCTGGGATTACAGGCTTGAGCCACCACACCTGGCCATGAATGTTTATTTCTTTTTTTTTTTTTTTTTGAGATGGAGTTTCGCTCTTGTTACCCAGGCTGGAGTGCAATGGCGCGATCTCGGCTCACCGCAACCTCCGCCTCCCAGGTTCAAGCAATTCTCCTGCCTCAGCCTCCCGAGTAGCTGGGACTACAGGCACGTGCCACCATGCCCAGCTAATTTTTGTATTTTTATTAGAGACGGGGTTTCACCACGTTGACCAGGATGGTCTCGATCTCATGACCTCGTGATCCACCAGCCTCAGCCTCCCAAAGTGCTGGGATTACAGGCATGAGCCACCGCGCCCAGCCTTTTTTTTTTTGAGACAGAGTCTTGCTCCATCGCCAGGCACCAGACTGGAGTGCAATGGCACGATCTCAGCTCACTGCAGCCTCCGCCTTCTGGGTTCAAGCAATTCTCCTGCCTCAGCCTCCTGAGTAGCTGAGATTACAGGCGCGCGCCACCACGCCCAGCTAATTTTTGTATTTTTAGTAGAGACGAGGTTTCACCATGTTGGCCAGGATGG
>PVKV010027411.1:0-26489 GCA_004027835.1 Alouatta palliata | reverse complement strand
GCCCTGTTGACGTCCTGCGCTTGGACTGCTGGGCTCCGGAGCTGGGGACGGCTGGTTTCTGCTGCTTCCGTCCTGTCTGTGGTGCTTTGTTACAGCAGCCGCAGCACACTCACATCACCCCCTAGAAAAGGATTTGGCCAGGCTTAAGGTCCCCGTCATGCAAATTAGCCACATGAGACTCGAGGGCCTGTAGGTTAGGCACATAAAAGTTACACCAGAAGTCCCAGGGGATCTGGGGCCTCGCCTAGGGGCGGCGGTGGTGGTTGCCCAGGCTGGGGTTGGTGACTTGAGCTGAAATCTGGGTTCCTCAGCACATTTGCCACGTGGCCTGAGCCTGCGGTTGCTCCTCTCTGAAACAAGGGTAATAACAGCATCTGATTCTTAGCGTTTTTGTGAGATTTAGATCCTATTATATCTTTACAGCATGAAGCATAAGTGCCCAGCACAATAAAAAAGTTCAGTAAATACCACTATTTCTATTCTATTTTCAACACACCCAATCCCCGCCCCCCAACTGCTTCAGGTGTAAATAGTAAGAAGTTCCCCTAAGAAGAAAAGAGGTCACCCTTTGAACAAGACTTAAGAAACAAGGGTACTAGGATATACCCTTGTATATCCTATACAAGGATTATATCATAAGCTCTTCATTTTTTCGTTTCATTTTGAGATAGGGTCTCGCTGTGTCGCCCAGGCTGGAGTGCAGTAGCATGATCATACTTCACTGTAGCCTTGACCTCCTGTGCTCAAGCGATCCTCCTGCCTCAGCCTCCCAAACAGCTGGTACTACAGATGTGCATTGTGCCCAGCTAATTTTTTAAAATCTTTTGTAGAGACGGGGTCTTGGTATATCACCCAGGTTGGTCTCAAACTGCTGGGATCAAGCGATCCTCCTGCCTTGGCCTCCCAAAGCGCTGGGATGATAGGCGTGAGCCACCACGCCTGGCCAAGATTTCTTTAACTCCTCTAACTTCCCCAGATTTGTTATCCTCACCTCTTCTAGCTGCCACCTTCTTGACAAACAAAATTATTTTACTGAACCATTCTTGAGTCTTTGGGGTCAGTAAGGAAGCAGGGATTTCAATGGAGTCCTTCTCCCAAACCCGCCTAGGGAGACAGAAACATCTAGGAAGGAGAGGAGGAGCAGCAGCCTGAGATGGGAAAGGCAGGCACTGGGGGATCCCAAGGAGCCCGGTGAGGATGGAAACGAGAGCCCAGGAACCAAGTGGTGGCCCCGACAAGGCACCCTCCAGGGGCTCACATGAACCAGACACGTGGCTGGCCAGCCCACGAACTTGGGTCTGTGGATCCTTCACTGGTGTCTAGAATTCAGCCTACAGAGCCACAGAAATGGCCTGAACACACCCAACAGTAAAGAAGGAGGGTGTGTGTCTGTGTGTGCACGTGTGCGTGCATGTGTGTACACCATTCTTTAGAATAGCTTTAGTTATTGGAAGTTGTCTGATTTCTCAGAAATACTTTTCGTCCTTCCATGGCACCAGGATAACATTTGGAATACGCTCCTTTAAGGAGAGGAGCGGATTTTAATAAGCCTTGGCCTCTGCGTTCAGACCCTAGAACTTCGGCAAATCTGCCTACCCAGACGTTGCCTCTGACAGAGGTGAGCCCAGCCTTCATTGAACCTGTGCCTGGAACTCCAACACCCCATGGAGGCACTCCCTTCTCCCTACTCATTAAACATCGCTTGTTCGTGCTTTGCTTCTTCCTTCCTTCCATGCACGTCTACTGGGCATCACTCTGCACAGAGAAACTACACGAGCACCCGCCCTGGCCTTTCCAGCCATGGCACCAACTCAGAGCAACGACTTGCATCTAGTTTCTACTAGTCCAGAAACAAGGATGCCAGGTGCGGAGTCCCCAGGCAGAAAAGTGGTCCATGAACAGAGTGCTTGGATGTCTTTTTTCACTTTTTCTCTTAAAGAGAGACAGAAGTGAGAACACCTAAGCCATCCTGGCCAAGGAATATATCCTGAGTGGAAAACAAATTTGCAAGGCAGGGAACTCTCTCAGCCCCAGAGGGATGGGGGTAGACATGGCCGTCCACAGGAGAATCTCGTCCTGGACATTCTAGAGGCACTGGGACGCAGGGGTGCTGGGGAAGGGTCCTGAGCAGCCACAGCCCCGATGTCTTGCAGGGCCACTGTCATCTGGTGTGAGGGGAAGGAGAGGAAGGGGCAGGTCTCTGTCCCGCCTGGACATTACCCCAGGGAGTATCAGCCAGGATTGTGCCCTGTGTCTCCTCCCTGCCTCTGGAACAGAAATTTGCCCTTACTCTCCCCACACACATGCTGCAGCAAGAAAATGGCCCAGCCTGGCCTGGCTTGGTGTCAGCATCTGGGGGCCCAGAGAAGAGGGTGTTGTTCTCAGACAGGAACTCTTCTTACCAGCTTTGGCTTTAAAAGTCAGTGGGGCCATCCCAGCTCAGAAGGGAAGGCTGTATGGCCAAAGTGGAGGTCTCATAACTGGATCAACAGCAAACTGTGACTATACCTGGGCCAGGGGACTTGCTATGCTAAAATGTCATCTGTATTTCAACCCAGATGTTGTCAGGACTAACTGCCTAAGAGGCTCAAAGAAAGGTATCACGTGGGTGTAAACAAAACACCACACGTGGGTGTAAACAAAACGCCAGTTCCGTGGGCCACCTGACCTGGATGCCTCCAGCCCAATGACAGGGTCTCAGCCTCTCTCGGGGTCAGATGAGTCCGTCGGGCAGCTGCATCTCTTCCCGGCCATCTAGGAGGCCCCTGACATTTGGCCTTTTCTCTGGGAAGAACAGGATGCAGCCAGAACAGACTGTGACCTGAGCTGCAGCAAGGGCCACCCCACCGCCCGGAGAATCAGCCAAGCCTGCCACACAGAGGGACTGCAAAATCCACTCCAGTCCCTGCTTAAATACCTGTAAAGTTGGCCCTGTAAAGCTGGTTTTTTAAAAACACTGCTCTGGCTGCGATGCAGGCTCTTTGGAAGATCGATCCCAGGCCTGCTCCTGCAGGCACCCAGGGAACTGGGACGGGAGCTCGCCGCGTACATGGGTCTCCAAGCTGAGAAACCCAAAGGTAAAACCCAAAGGATTCGTCTTCCAAACAGCTGAATTCCCAAAAGGACCTTGGATTGCAAACACACAGAGAGGAGCCCCGACCTTCATGTCAGGCCTGGTGGAGAAGAGCAGAGGGCCAGGGGCTCGGTTTCTCACACTTTCTTCCCCACCCGAGAGACGTGCCTGGCCCTGAGCCAGGCATATGGGAGGAGAAGTCAAGGTCAAGGGAAGGTTGGCAGAGAATCACAGAACCATGAGAGCTGGGGATGCTGACACTGGGGTTCATAAACAAGAGTCTTCTGAGGGGTCTCCCAGTGGGACCACCCAGAGATGAGAGGATCGGCTCTCATTGTCCCTATAGCTTTGTGGGGAAAGACACCATCGATCTGTGTCTAGTCACCTGCTGACACTCCTTTGAAAGATCACAAGCTTTGGGACTTTCCCAGCAGGGCAGGTCCCATCTCCCAAGCCTCCTGGCACCCCCCCAACCCCACCAACTCATGCCTCCTTTTCAAGGGTGGGCTCTGGGAGTCCCTTAGGGCTCTGCCTCCCTTGAGGAGAGAAACTAAGTCACCCTCTCTGTTGTTTCCAGCACTGTAGACACGCCACTCCATAAACATGGGTTAAATTCATCCATCAATGAGTCCTCACAGCTGGCATTCTGTACCGTTTGTCTTATGTCACTGTCTTAACAGAGGACATTTTTTATTTTTAAAAATAAAAAGAGCTGGAGAGGAAATTACTCCAAAACGCCTCTCAGGTGATCCTACAAGACCTCAGCCTGATGGGTCGGCTCATGAGCTCCTTTCCCACCCCGGGCACCCGCATGTTTTCACTGCAGGTTCAGTTACTTGAGTGGTTAAAAACAAATTATTGAAAATATAAATTTAAATATTCAAAAGCACCAAGGAAACATCAAAAGAGGCCATAAAACCGTGTGTGTGTGTGAAATGCGATTTTCTTGGCTGAGTCCAGGTAAGGAATGAGCCTACAGCTGTGTAACCCACGTCACCTAAGCTGTCACTCCTGGCCTCTGGCCCCAGGGACCAGCTCTGTGTCCTTCTGATTATAAGTTTGTCTCCCACCCATATCTAGGGTGGTGAGAATCCCAGGCCCCACATGAGTCGTGCAAAGAACAGCAAAAGGCACAGAAACTTCGAGTCATGGCCCTCCTCGTGCAGAGGAAGGGAAGGTGCCGCGCTCTAATTCAGAGGGCTCCTCTGACCAAAAGTTGCTTATCCTGAAGTCCCTCATCAAGACTCATGACAGAGAGGAGGGAACATGGCCTGGACTCCCGAGTGTACCTGGACAGGTAAACCACAGGATAGAAAAGAGTGAGCCAACAGCCTGGGGCTCACTGGTGGGAGACAGAGGGCCTCCCACTCTGATGCTGCTACAGCCTCCTGCTAAGGGCCAAGCCACCCAGGTAAAAGTGTCACAGGACACTCAGGGCCACCTCAAGGGCAGGTCTCCATCAAGGCCACTGTCACTTCCCATAGCCTCCAGAACAGAAGGGACATAGTGAGTGCTTGCTGATGAAATAAATAAGAATAGGTAGGCCAGTTGTGGTGGCTTACAACTGTAATCTCAGCACTTTGGGAGGCCGAGGCAAGTGGATCACCTGAGGTCGGGCGTTCAAGACCAGCCTGACCAACGTGGAGAAACCCCATCTCTACTAAAACTACAAAATTAGCCGAGTGTGGTGGCAAATGCCTGTAATCTCAGCTACTCAGAAGGCTGAGGCAGAAGAATCGCTTGAACATGGGAGGCGGAGGCTGTGGTGAGCCAAGATCATGCCATTGCACTCCAGCCTGGGCAACAAGAGCGAAACTCTGTCTCAAAAAAAAAAAAATAGGTAACGACAGTCACTAACACCCATATCGTGTGTTAGAGTTCAGGAAGTCTCTTCTGCATGTTCTTCCACCCGTTCCTCAGGACAGCCCCCTTTTGTTAAAGGGAAGAAGTGGGGACTCAGGGATGCTAAGTCATGCTGGAGCCGCTGACAGGTACCGCCAAACCAGCCCAGGGCTTGGAGGTGCGCAGACGCTCAACACTGTTGTGAAGGGAAGTCTCTGGCTCTTAATTCTGGGGCTTTCCCTAATTTAGTAAGAGCTACCTGTTGATATGTGCTGGTCACACATTCTCATTAATCTCATAACAACTGAACAAGCTAAGTGCTATTGTTATCTCATATGGTTTGGGTCTGTGTCCCTACCCAAATCTCATGTTGAATTGTTAGCCCTGCTGTTAGAAGTGGGTCCTAGTCAGAGGTGATTTGATCATGGGGGCAGCGTTCTCATGAATCGGTTAGCGTCACCCCCTTGGTGCTGTTCTTATGATAGTGAGTGATTCTTGCGAGATCTGGTTGTTTGAAAGTGTGTGGCACCTATAGTCCCAGCTACTCGGGAGGCTGAGGCAGGAGAATCGCTAGAACCTGGAAGGCAGAGGTTGCAGTGAACCAAGATCGCACCACTGCACTCCAGCCTGGGTGACAGAGTGAGACTCTGTCTCAAAAAAAAAAAAAAAAAAAAAAAACACGTGTGTGGCCCTTCCCCACTCTGTCTTCCTCCTGCTCCAGCCGTGGAAGATAAGCCTACTTCCCCTTCCTCTTCCACTATGACTGTAAGTTTCCTGAGGCCTCTCCAGAATCTGAGCAGATGCCAGCACTGTGCTCCCAGTACAGCCTGCTAAACCATGAGTCAATTAAACCTCTTTTATTTATAAATTACCAGTCTCGGGTATTTACTTAAAGCAATGGAAGAATGGACTAATACACCATCCCATCCTGCAGAGGAGAACACTGATGGCCAGAGAGGCTGATTTCCGGGTCACAGAGCTGGAAGTGGTGGCTCTGTAACTCTAGGGTAACACAGCCCAACTCCAAGGTCACACCGTTGCCTGTTCCTCTCTGTTGCTCTCTGCCAGGAGGCACTCTTCTGGAAACTCTCCTGTATGACCCCCTTAACGCCGGCACGGGCAACCACCCCAGGGCTTGTCCGGATCTTCAAGCAACTGCAGGTCAGGCTCAGCCCATCTTCAAGAGGAGAGAACTTGCTGTGAGCCCCACTAGCTGCTTCCACTGAGCCATGCAAACACGAAAGAGGAAAACAAAGCATTACAAAAAGGTGAAGATGTACACGATGTGCGCTGGCAGGAATGAAGCCTGAATTCACCCATCACTGTTGCCAGCAGTTCTCAAGCTCCGAAAGACCAGGGGAGGCTGCTTCTCATCATAGGATCCCAGACACGTAGAGGCGGCCTTGCCTCTCCGTCCTTCCTCGTGGAGGAGGACATGAGCTGTCCCCACAGGGAACTGTCCATGGGCCAGGAGAGAAGCCACCAGTCCCCACATCCCAGCTAAACTTAGTGTAAGAACAGCCCCTGCTGGTCTCCCAGCAGGAAATCAAGTGGGCGGCCCCCGAGGACCCCGCTTTGTACAACCCAGGTTCCAGCAGCAATTAAGTCAGAGGCCGGGCAGGCAGTGAGGACGATAGTCTGTGATAACTGATGAAAGGGGTAACCACAGGGACCTCCCCGCCAGCCAAAGATGAATGTGCAGCAAAGGCAGCAGGAGCAGCAGGTCCCCCAAACGGGCACGGGCAGACCTGGGCGGCTGACAGAGGAGGAGACGGTACCAGGGATGCTGCTTTAGAGCTGCCTCTCACCAGGAAGACTGCAGATTCCACGCAGCATTCATTCACTCATTCATGGCACAAATACACACTGAGCAACAACCATGTGCCAGGCCCTGCTGTGGGTGCTGGGGACACAGTAGAACCTACAACTTCCTTTCCATGGGAGCGAGAGACAGCCAAGCAGATACCTGCAGGCAGGACGGACCAGTAAGGGCAAAGGCCTTACTGCGAGAATCAGCTGAGGCGCCTGTATCCCCAGAGTGGAGTGAGGGAGCGAGGGGAAGGGGATGGCTCAGAGGGGCCCGGTGAGTGGGGGCGCAGATCCTGTCACAGCAAGGACTTTGACGTCTACCCCGAGTGAGAAGGGGGCCCTGGAAGGCTTTGAGCAAAGACATGCCATGATCTGGCGCTCATTCTAACAAGGTCTCTTGGGTCACCATGTGGAGAAGGTGCTAGAGCAAGGGCATAGAGGCAGGAGTGACATGGGAGATCAGAGAGAAGGCTGCTGTGCTGCCATGTCACACCTCACCACGAGAAGATGGCAGAACTGGCGATGGTGGGCATAGAACCCATCTTCTGTGAAGCTCTGCTGTGAAGGAAAAACTAGAAAGAGAGTCAGAACCAGAGGGAAGTGAGTCGTGATGGGAGCATATGCAGACACTGATGGGAAAGAACCAGGAAAGAAGGAAAAGAAGCTGTCACCGAAGGAGAGGGAAGGGACGCTGCAGCAGCAAACACTTGGAACTGGCCAAGGGGACAGGGTCAAGTTCATGAGTGAAGAGTTGCCCTCAGCAAGAAGGCTGAGGGCCCATCCTCCCAACCGCCCCCTGCGCTCCCTCCTCCCTGCCTGGCTCTGTCGCTCTTTCCCATTCCCACAGGGGAGTGGCTCTGCGAGGCTGGCAGGGGGAAGCCAGGATAGTGGAAGTGCCGTTCTGATAGCCCCTGTCTCCCTCAGCAGTTGCCAGGAGGAGTGCGGGGAGGGGAGAGGGTGGAGGATGGAGGAGAGGGGACGGCCTGGCCGAAGAGACCAGAGAGCCAGGCAGGAATGAATCAACAGCACAAAGGAGGGTCGGACGGCGCCGAGGGGGCACTTGTGCTGGGAACACACAGAGGCTGGTGCTGGGAACTTAAGGCCAGTCGGACCACTGAGCAGGTACAGGCACAGCCCAAGAGGAGAACCAGGTATAAGTAGAGCTGGACAGGCCATGCGCCTGGTCATGTGAGAGGGGAAAGGGACCCAGTGCAGAAGGCACGGTGGGCAAGGGGGGCCTGGGAACTGATCATGGAATCTAAGCTGAGTGGGGAGGGCGTGAGACCAGGAAGGGCTGGGGCCGCACCAAGATACTGAGGGTCCCTGGATTCTGGCGTTGAGGCGTGGCTAGAAGGGAGACACTGGGAGGAGTGAGCAGGGAAGGCTGGGTGGTCTGAACGGGACTTCTGGAAGCTGAGACGGTAAAGCAGGAAGCCACCGAGAACAGACCCAGGGCTGAGGGATAAGTCGCTGAACAAGGCGGAGGTCTTTGGAGGGAGAAGGCCCAGGAACTGAGAACCAAGGTGTCATCAGAGAGAACACAAAAACACCATGGCCCAGGAGAGCGCTGGACAGGAGCCCACCAACAATCACCAGGGAACAAAGAGGAACGGCCCTGGGGCCCAAGGGTGGCCCCACAAGCAGCAGTGGGGCAGGAAGCAGCCGAGGACAGAGACTCAAGGACAAGGGGGGACAGTGAACTAGAAGTGGCCCTGGGGACCAAGGATGCCACTCCCCCACCCCATGCCCCCGCCAAGGCCCAGTAACACCCAGGCCGAGAGGAGAACACAGCGTGCGCGTGAAAGGGCTGCAGGGCAGCAGTGTCTCCGCGGCACAGCCAGAGTCCCTGAGAGGAAGGACAGGGTGGCTGCAGAGAGGGGGCTTTGCTAAGTGCAGCAAGTTCCCAAGGAAACACAGCATGTTCCAGGAGCCTGAGTGGGAGGGCCTGGAGAGGGGGCACACGGAGCCCTACAGGAACTAGAGTCCAGGGGCAGGGGGTGACTGGGGCCCCAGAGAGCACCGTCTTGGGCTACACGGGACCACTGTTCAAGTGAATATAGTCCAGAGGGAGCAGCCTCTGTCTCAGGCCTGTTCTGAGTCTGTCCTGGCAAACAGGGATGTTTTCTGAGAAGGGACAGTCATCAAAGCACCAACAGCAACTGAGCCCCCCGGTGCATCAGCAACCGCCTCGGAGGCCCAGGCTGGGGGCACCTGAAGTGGCTTGGGACATGGCAGTCAGGACCAACGGGAAGATCCTGCTCACAGCACCGGGTAGCGGGAGGCCAAAGGGCCAAAGGGGGCCAGAGGCCCCAGTCCTGCGGCCCCACCTGCCCGCCCCGAGCAGCTCCAGGATGTCGTGAAGACAGGTCTGCCTGGGAAGGAGCCTGCAGTAGCTGTAAGTAACCTCCCTACTGCCTTCTCCTGGGGCTGAACGGACGCTGTGTCACCAGAGGAGCCTGCGTCAGCCACCGTCTGCCTCTGCACGTGGCCATCTCCAGACCAGCTCACTGCGTTCTGAATGAACTCACAAATTGCCTGCCTGAATTCTGAGATTTTCAGCTCATAAGCACTGGGAGAGAACATTCAGACCTGAGGTGCCATATCCACCTTCCACTAAGCACTCCTGGCAACACATTGAGGGCCAACATCGGTCACAGTGTCTCCAGATCACCGGAGGGACGTGGGCACCTTGCCCCAGCTCCTCACCAATTACGACCAAAACATAACGGGGCTGACATGGGGGCTGGGGCCTCGCTCCGCATGCAAACTCAAATTTCACCCCTGGAGAAGCAGCACTGTCCTCTCCCCGCGCCTAGGAACACAGTACAGAAGGCCGCACTTCAGCACTGCTCCCCACAGCCGGGCCTCAAGACGGATGGCCAGCGCTCCTGCGCACGGCGCCCATCATACCCGTGTCATGATCCCATTGCTCCTTAACAGAGTCCCCTCTTCTCCGCCTGCCTCACCCTCACGAGGACTAGAAACTCGTGCAGGCCAAGACCCCTGTGGGCTCTTTCCCTCCCTGTCATACTCTCTCCACCCACCCTACCCCCACAACTGCCCCCGCAAATTGCAGTTCCTCGCCTGAGAAATAGACAATGAACTCTTCTGCCTTGGAGATAAACCTACAACAACATGTTCAAATAGCCTGGCACTGCCAAGACAGGTGTCTCCACTGGGCACTGCCAGGTGACGTTTGCAGAAGTCGGAAGTCCATCCCACGACTTCAGCCCTAGACCCCACACCCCCGCCATGTGTTTGCAGCTGAGGCGTTTAAGAGTCTTCATCTGAACCCACATCTGGTCGGGACGCAGGGCCAGTGAGCAGCCAATGTGGGCCCTGCACCCCAGAGACTCAGCTTC
This sequence comes from Alouatta palliata, assembly GCA_004027835.1. Lineage (NCBI taxonomy): Eukaryota > Metazoa > Chordata > Mammalia > Primates > Atelidae > Alouatta > Alouatta palliata. The sequence goes on along the minus strand of PVKV010027411.1, from coordinate 16,403 downwards.
AGGCTTCTCCGCCCCGGCCCCGGAGCAGGCACATGCTGTCTCTGGAGTATCTCAGGGTGCAGGCAGCTTATTATTTACACACTCTCCTCCTGTCCCATTTCCCCAAGAAGGCGAGACAAGGAGGCTCTGGTCCTACCCGAGCCCTCCACCATCATGGAGCACCAGGGTGCAGGCCGGGAACAGTTGCCTGAGTCCTCCATAGCCCTGTGGGTCACTTCCCCAGCCTCGCCTCCTTCCATGTCCTCCCTCCACTCAGCTCCTGCCTTGCAGTCTCCTGGCTGCCCTTCAAATGCTCCCAGTGCAATCCCCCCACCCCAGGGACACTGCACTTGCGGTCCCCTCCTGGGAACATCTTTCCCCAGATGTCCTCGGGATCCCCTTCCCCACTGGACCCCATTCCCTCCTTCACTTTCCCTCTGGGCTCATGACGTTTACTCATCACTGAGGGTCCCCCAAGTCCCTCCTCCCACCAGAACATCAGCTCCTTGAAGGCAGAGACTCTGGCTGCTTTACCACCACCTCCGAGTGTCCAGGACAGTGCCTGGCACACACTAAGTCTGGGATAAACACTTGGAAAAGCATCTGAACTTATCAGCTCCTGCTTCTTTAAAACCAAGAGGGCTGGCCACGGTGGCTCACACCTGTAATCCTAGCACTGTGGGAAACTGAGGTGGGCGGATCACTTGAAGTGAGGAGCTCGAGACCAGCCTGGCCACCATGATGAAACCCTGTCTCTACTAAAAATACAAAAATTAGCCAGGCATGATGGCAGGTGCCTGTAATTCCAGCTACTCAGGAGGCTGCATCAGGAGAATCGCTTGAACCCGGGAGGCAGAGGTTGCAGTGAGTAGAGACTGCACCACTGCGCTCTAGCCTGGGCGACAGAGACGCCATCTCAAAAACAACAACCACCACCAGGAGATACAAAATGAAGACGGAATGTGACAATACGTGTAGCAGAATCAATCCCACTCTCCCAGAATCGAGGATCTACGCGAAGGTGGGAGGCAGGTGGGCCAGCCGGCCCTGCACCCCCTGGCCTTACCGCCACTCCTTCCTTGGGTCTTCCTACAGAACATCTTGGCTTCCGGCTCACCGCCTGTCCAACCGGGTAGTTTCCTCTATGCTTTGTCCATACTGGTCCCCGCTGGATCTTTAGCCTAGGCTGGGACCTCAGAACCAGCATGCAGTTTCTATGTGAACCCCAGACTTAAGACAGGCTGAGCTCACAGTCCAGAGCACGGCTGACGCTGGGTCCTCAAGTTAATTAGCTGGCGTTCAGCAACATTTTCCTCATGTACAATATCAGGGAGCTTCTTGTTAAAATGAAGCCACGCATTGTACTTTCCTAAGTCGGCCTGAGTCTAGGGAGATTTGGCCTGTCTGTAACTTTAATTTTAAACTAATTCCTAAAGCTGGAGGAGATTTGCAACACAGGTTGACGGATCATCTTAGAGTCTCAAAAGTCCTGTGAACGATTTCAGAAGCACTTGGGGAAGGCCTTGTCACAAAGCTCTGCTTTAGGTGGTCATCCCCTGCGAGGAACCCACAGACGGCGCAAGCGCCTATGTCGGCACACACCTGCCGATGCTTACGCCTGAGTGTGGTGCACGCGGGTAACTGGGCCGCACGCTGCAGCTTCTGAGAGCCATTCATTTCTGACTCTAGACCAGCTGAGAAGAGAATGAAAGGAAGGCAAGACTGCGGCAAGGGAAGGCTTGGAGACAGGGGCCGGGCATACTCAGGACACCCCCGAGACACGCTGGATCTCTTGCCAAGCTCAAATGGGATGATGACTCACTCGCCGGTGCTGCGGAATCCGGCAGAGGCTGAGATCAGGCCCCACCTGGCGTAGCCACACCCAAGCTAACAGCAGACGCTCCTCTCCCTAGAAGACCCGTTCCTGAAACTCTTAATTGACTAATTCCATCCAAAATTAAATGGTTAATTGTACTTTGTTTTTCAAATGGCTCCCACTGTGACTCTCAGGTACTATTTGATCCACTCTAGTAATTACCTGGACTTTCCAATTGTAGTGGTTTATTTTACCTTGGAGTGACTCTCTTTTTTCCTTTTTTCCACGCTCAAAAATTTCTCCTTGTCACAATAATTAATAGGTTTTGTTCCTAAAGGCATGATATTCAAATGATGTTAATAAAGCATAGCTCTAGGGCTAGCCAGCCAGCAAAAGAGAAAATCTTGATCCTCGCAAGTCCAGGAAGCCTCCACCCACTCCCCATTGAAATCGTATATGTCTCCAGCCCCCAAACAGGCTGCACCATTATGACCAAGGGCTCCCTCTGCTCTCAGAACAACTTAGCCTGGAATTCACCAACTGGCTAAACAGGAAATCAGCTGGGGAGCAGGGTAAGAGAAGTCCTAAAATCTCTTCTTTGTCAATGAAAACTAGAAAAAGTCACCTGGTGATGGAAGCTTCAGGGTTTATACCGAACCCACCCCAAGTCGCAGACCTCTGTTGCTGGGGAGGCATTCAGTGTGCACGGGTGACATTCAGGCATAGCCCCTGCTCGGACGATGCTCCACCACCACCACCATTACCCAGCAAGTGGAAAAGTTGCACTTACCAGCTTCACCCTCTAATCCTAGTAACTTCCAAAAATAAAAATAAAGAGAGAAAGCCAAAGCCAACAAATGAGCAGGAAGAAATGAGGTTGCAAAGAGCTTCAAGACATGCAACCTCTTTGGAGACACTAGCCAGTTAAATGGCAACTTCTAGGGTCACTCAGAGCCTCAGGACACCTGGCAAGAAAAGAGAATGAAAGGGAGGAAGCTGGAGGCAGGTGTGGACAGGGAGAGAGAAGAGAGAAAGAAAGGTAAGCAAAAGAGAGGAGGGAGAGATAATGAGGAAATGTAAATCTACTTGAGAGCCAGAGACATTATCCTTCAGGTTCTGCGTGTGCCAATTCCTCCACCTAGAACTTCCTTTCCCATCCATCTAGAGAATGCTGAGTCCTGATTTAAGACTGTGCTGAAGGGTAACCTGGTCTGTGGAGTACCCTCCTTCTCACGAAAGGGAGAATATCTGTCCTCTTGAACATTTAGTCAGGACAAGATGTTATACTGAAGTAACAATAACAATGAACACTAATATTTCAGTTGCTTCAACAAAAAGCCACTTCCTAACACCACACATCCACTGCACGTTATGGGGAGGAGACTCCACTCCACGTAGTCACTCAGGGATCCAGGCTGCTGGAGCCTCCACCTTACGTCCACTGCATGTTGTCGGGGAGGAGACTCCACTCCATGTAGTCACTCAGGGATCCAGGCTGCTGGAGCCTCCACCTCAACACAATCAGCCCTGATAGCTGAGTCAGGGGAAGGGAACAGAGCAAACCACACATGCCACTTCCGCTTACCCTGCATGGGCCAAAGGCAGTTGTACAACCACTCCTCACTTCAAACGAGGCAAGGAAGAACAGTTCCACCATGGGCACCCAGGAAGAAAAACAGAAATATCAACTCTCATTGCTGAGGCTGTCTCCCATGTCTACCCCAGCCAGCAGCTGTGATGGGCACTGCTCCATGGCAGCATCTCACATTAGGTTTCGTAGTTTCTCCTTATAACAAGCTGAAGGAAAAGCTCTACTATCTGTACTTGCATATTTACAGATGAGAAAATCAAAACTTGAAGAAGTTAAACACATTTGTTGAGGTCAGATGTGTAATAAGAGTAGCATTCAAGAATAGGAGTCCAAAACTCACACTCCTGCCCCTAAACCACACACATTCCTAAGTGGAGTTAGTCACTCCTCTCCTTTCTCCCATTATCTCTCCCACTGGACTGTGAGTTCTTCAAGGGGAAAACGGGGCCTTGTTCACCTGGCCAGCAGAGTCAGGCACTAAGAAATGTCTGCAGAGTGAGCACATCAGGATGGAACACAGACGGCAGCTCCAGACCACTGCAGCCTTTGACAGTGATGCCATGGAGCCCTGCCAATTCCAGCCGCAAGAACCACGGACAGCTCCCATGGGGCACGCACTCCCTCTGCAAGCTCCTGCCTCGGGCACCCAGGAGACCCTTCGGGAGTTCTCAGGGGACTTAGGAGGCTCTGGTATCCCGGCCTCCTGCTGTTCTGGACTCAAGTAAGCCAGCCAGAGAAATCTGGGACGTTGTCAACAAACGCCCTCCAAGTTTTTATCAGTGTGGGCTTAACTACATTCCCTGCTAGCTTATTAAATAAAGTAAATTAGGTCTCAATTATTTGCCTGTACACCAGGCAGGAAAAATGAAATTTTCAATTTAAACACAATATTGCTATTAATATTCAGAGGCAGATCTGAGATCAGACGTTCTGTGCACTTCTGCTGAGAGAGGTCAGAGGAGAGAGAATCTCATGGAGGGGTACCCTCCCCACCGAGGCACCCTCGGCAGGAACCCCAGCCCTTTCGGAAGAGCTGGGTTTTGGATGCCTGGAAAAGCAGTCTGGGAAGGAACAGCAGTGCTAAGTCACGCATGTTTTATTTTCTTCAGTTGTAAGTACAACCTCACTGCCAAATGCCCTTATCAACATTGCCTTTCAGTATCAACACATCTATATCAGGCACATTCAAGGCCTCTGAATTTACATGTTTTAATGGAAAGAGAGAACCAGTATCGAGGAAGAACGTGCTTAACTCCAAGCCCTTATCAGCCACACAATCCGAGCACAGATGCTCGAGGACGTCCTCAAGAGGAGACTTTACATCTACTCATGTGGTTTTATTTGAGTTCAATCAGCACAATGTGCTCTAAAAGCCAATTTCATATCTGGAATCAAAAGAACCAGCATTCAGTACTGTTAGTCACCTTCTCAGGCCCCCCCCTTCCAGAAACCCTTCTTGCTAAGAGCATCTACAATAAGGATGTAACGGTTATAATGGAATAAAAATAGTCTTTCAAATGTAGATATATATAAAGTTTAAAGAGCTTGAGGTTGGCCTGCTGGGGGGTACAAATTAATGACGAGTCAGACGTGCAGGCTGGGGTACTGGGGGTACGGTGACCAGCTGTTCGCTATTTCAGCTGAGGACAGAATGAACAGGAAAGATACTTCCAACTAGAGCAGGAGGGAGCCAGACAGGCAGGTGTGGCTAGCAACAGCGGTGCCCTTCCAGGAGAGATTGGTCCCATCCCTGGAGGCCAGGTCATAGCGGATGAAGAGCAGGTTCTGGGGTTCTGCCACCTTCCTGCTGGGCGACCACCACCAAGTTACCTTTTAAATGTTCTGAACTGCTTTGCGTCTAAAACGTGCTGGCTTCTCAGGGTCCTTAGGAGGATTTTAAAAGAGAAGCACATAAAACACTTGCTTGGTTCTGGCCCATGATTAAGAACAGGATAGACTCATCTGCGCGGTGTTCGGGAACAAGCTATACTTCACCAGACTCTCTTGCAGGAGTCTCCCCAATTGAAGAGATTTATTCATTGTGTTTATGGAGAGGCTGCTTCCAAAGAAACATAGGAAGCCCATAGAAAAAAGAACAGGTTTTTATTTGGGGGGATTTTTGGTGGTTTTTTTTTTTTTTTAATCAAAATGGCGGGATATTGTTGGGTGACGAGGTACCGTGGGCAGACAGGAATGGGAAAGAAAACCACAGACAGAAGGAGTGGGGAGTGGGGGAGAGGAGGTGAGGGGAAAGACGCACTAGGCAGGACTGCAGGCCGGCTACATTCTCTCCCCAAAGCAAGGGAGGAGCTGATCCCTCGGAAGGTCGCCCAGAGAGGGGAGGGAGAGCCTTCCTGTCTCTGGCTCACTCAGGCTCCAAATGCCAGGTCTCCAAGGTCGGAGAGGATGTCTCCTCTTTCAGCACCGCCACAGAATCTGCCCGCTAGAGGCCCCATCGCCCATCTGCTAATCATGCACGTGCCTTCCTAGTCTCAGATCCTTATGGCCCTGCTGAAGGCCCTGGTGTCTGTGCCATCAGCCACATGCAGAGGGGCATGATCTGGGTCCCAGCGGCACTGCTCTGCCTCCCCAGGGTCCCCAGAGGCACTGCTCCATCTCTCTCTGGGTCTCCCCCATTCCTAGCTAGTCTGGGTAAGACCCTTGGCCAGTCCCAGCCATCTGTGAACAGGCCCAGCAGCTGTAGCCACAGGGTTCATGCCCTTGGGGGGCCTGCTCTGCAGTCCCAGCCATGCGCTGTGCATGCATGTGTGAGTGCGCGTGCGTGTGCATGTGTGACACCCACGTGCCTTCTGCAGAGACATACAGGAGAAATTCCCACTGAAGGGGATGGCAGCAGCATCTCCCACAGATCATTGCTCCTGATCTCTGCTGGCAGCCCAAATAGCCCCCCTGGAGGACCCAGGTAATGCAGTCACCCTCCCCCAGACCCGTATGTCCTCCAAATGTGCCCAGTGAGGAAGGCGAGCTCCTCCATCCATGCTCTCCCGACTGCCTGGCCCCTTGCAGAGATCACATGCAACTCTAACTTCACTGTGTTGAGGCATCTCGGGGATTTAGAACTAGAGGAGAAATCCATGCGTGAGCAGTCTCACAAAAGCTCTAGTCTGTGGGCCGAGTATTTGCTAAATGCAAGCCTGTCAAACTGCACCCCAAGGCCCTAATGTTCTGTGAGCCACCCACTGAAGATGCAAACAGCGTCCCTGGAACCAACCTTCAGGAGCCACTGCTAATAAAGGCAGGTGTTTCTTACGTTCTAGTGAAAAAGTCACCATTTAAGGAAGATGACCAACCAAAGAGGGCAGGAAGGGTGGTGTCTGAGAAAGAGTCAAAGACATTTTGCCAAGGGGTAAATGTTTTCCGCTGAGCCTCTGGATGAGAACTTGGATGGCTCACATTTCCCGGGCACTAGCTAAAAGGCAAGCCCTGTGCTTTTAAGCACCTGAGACATCGTGCACCTTTTAACACCGAACAGATGTAAGTGGACAGCACTATGACTGACCCCATGTGACAGAGCAGGCTCGTGCACACACTGAGGTGCACACACACGTACACACAAGTGCGCACACACGTGCACACTCACGCACACTCACGTGCATACACGCACACTCACGTGCACACACGTGCACACTCACGCACACTCACGTGCATACACGCACACTCACGTACACACAATCGCGACCACATGCACGTGCACACACATGCACCTGCACGCACACGTACACTCACATGTGTGCACACTCACGTGCGCTCACATGCACATTCACGTGCACACGTGCACACACTCGCGAGCACACACGCATTCGCGTGCACACTCACGTGCGCTCACATGCATTCACATGCACACGTGCACACACTCGCGAGCACACAATCACACTCACATATGCACACACAGAAAGGTAAGGCAGACAAGCCTAATTAACCTAAGAAAATCTAACCCAAGGTTGCCGCCAGAAATGGACTTTGAGAATGTAGCTCAGGCAGTGCACAGGGTGGGGACAAGAGGGCCCTGCCGCTGAGTGAGGCCTCTGATGCACCCCCCCATGCCAGGAGAGCAAGCCTGCCCAGAGGCCTGTGCCAGTGGCCTTGGCAATCAAATGTTCCCGACGTGGCCACCTATCCCGTCCTGCCCAGCTCCACAGCTGGGCGGACCTTCCACCAGTGACAAAGCTGGGGCTGCGGGTCCAAGTCCCAGAGCACGCCCAGGCCAGTGAGGAAACTTGCCCGGGTCTTGCTTGATTTCATTTTGTTTTCTTGAGGCAACCACACATTTAAGACTCTCAGAAACACCTGCTTTCTACCTTATTACAGTGACCTCTGGTGGTCAAGAATCAGACACTGCACGGCCAAATTAGAATTAAATTGCTTAATTTCAAGCAACTCTAGGTAACAAACGCCTCGAGGTCCTATAAGAGGTTCTGAGAAGAGCAGAAGAGAAGGCACTGTGAGTTGGGAGCTACTGCCAGCCCCGCTGAAGGGAGGAGGCTGGCTGTCACCTGACCCTGAGCAAAACCCGCCAGGGTTTCTCAGATGATGCTTCCAGAGCAAACGAGAAAGGCCTCCGTGCTCCAACCTGGGGCGGCATCTCGGCCGCTGCTCCCCCACCCCCGACCAGCTGGTGGCATCTCAATGCCAGGCTTAGAGGGCACAGGATCAGGAAGATTTTTCACAAAAGCTTTCACCCTGCCGGTGGGTCTGCTATGAGCTCAGGGGAAGGAAGGGTTTCTAGAAGGCTTGAGGTCTCAGCACCACCACCAGCCCTGCTCCAGGTCTGAACAGGGAGAGGCAGGGAAACTGGGCACTTTTTCCCCACTGGAATCACGACTCCCAGCCAAGAGAAGAAGGTCGGCCAGGAACAAGAAGAAGAAGCAGCGTTTCTGCCCACACTCCGCAGTACACTGGGTACCCAGGCTATGGTGCCAGGGCAGCCCGGGGAAGAAGGATGAGTCATTTGGGAGACTGAAAGGAAAGAGAAAATCCCAGGGGCCATGACCAATATGCCCTTAGCCCTAAGCCAGTGCAGCGGAAGTCAGAGGGTGGAAGGGGGGAATTCTGTGGGAAACAAAGCTCCTGGAACAAACCTTTGCACAAGCAAGCACGTCTATCACCCTATCCCCAAGGACACCCCCAAGACATTCTAGACAGATGCTTTAAACCCTAAAAACTCTCCAGAGACAAGCATCCAACAACCTCAACCCATTCTAGTAGCTTCTAGAAGCTTTCAGATCAGAGCATTCAGACGTTAACACCTCCACACGTTATAGCCATCGCTTGGTCCATCCAGAGTGTGGAGGCTTCGGTCAAATCCCCAAACACTAATGACAGATCTTCCCAAGGTCCCTGCAGGTACCGAGATAGGCTGGGCCTCGCTGTTTTGAATATGAAGACAGACTGGTTGGCTCTCTTGATATTCTTTGAAATTCAAAATGGATGTAGAATATCAATATTGTCTCAATTTTCCTTTATCTACGAGGAGACGTCAGCAAACCTTTCTGCCAAGGATTGTACAAGGATCATTAAAAGGAAAATGTCCATGGTAATTGTGCCTTTATGCATATTTCTTCACTCCAATATTCCATAACATAATAATGTTTCACATTTCTACAGAACTGTCTTTTCAGCATGTTTTCGCATTATGCTTAATTTCGTAAGAATTTCTCAGCCCCACATAACGACACAGTTCAATGCAAAATCAGATATAAATCTAGCTTAAGAGACTCTCAACAGGAATTTCATTTAAAACTGTAAATGTTAAAAGATTCTGCCTCTGATTTATGTTCTGTTGTGTGTGTATGTTTCACACAGTGAGCTTCCCCGGCCCTCTAAGACAATGGATGCCAGCGAAGCCACAGCACCGACAGCCTGGGCCTCACAGGACTGGCTGGCTCTAAGCCCCTCTGCAGAGGAGGCCGAGGAGGGACAGAGGGCACCTCTTGGGTAGGAGCTCCAGCTTGGGGGCTGTGTGGGGCTTCGTGTGGGAAATGAACCGAGGGTGGCTGACACCGTTGCCCTCAGTGGCTCAGGGGCAACTTTTAGGGAGTCACTCTGCAGCTTTATCTCATCTCCCAGTTCCTCCAAAACACCGGGGCAGCATAAGGGCCCTCCGTCTCCTGCTCCCACGTGCACCTGTCTTACAATACGGAGGGAGGCCAGGCGCAGTGGCTCAGGCCTGTAATCCCAGCACTTTGGGAGGCCGAGGCAGGTGGATCACAAGGTCAGGAGATCAAGACCATCCTGGCTAACACGGTGAAACCCCATCTCTACAATAATACAAGAAAAAAATTAGCCGGGCGTGGTGGCACGCGTCTGTTGTCCCAGCTACTCGGGAGACTGAGGCAGGAGAATCACTTGAACCCGGGAGGCAGAGGTTGCAGTGAGCCAAGATCGTGCCACTGCACTCCAGCCTGGGTGACAGAGCAAGACTTCATCTCAAAAAGAAAAAAAAAAGCACGGCGGAGATCCCTAGCCAAGGCAGAAAGTCCTAGGTTGGGGTTTTATTCTGTCTTATACCTGGCTGTGGTCATGTCCTTGCCCTTGTCAAGGTGAAACGATGACCCCTGACCCCCGCTTACGGGTACACCTGGGAGACAGGCAAGCTGACAGTGCCCGAGAGCTCATTTGGGAAGAAGCAGGCCGATGCCTCCAGGTGCTGCGAACTGTGAATTCTTGATGGAATTAATGAATCCGGAGGAGGCATTCATCCATTGTCTAAGCACATTCAAGACAATTTTAAAATGTGGGTTATTTACATACTAGGCTCTAATGACTCCGAAGCAACCATTACAGTCCGTCATGTAAAGCCATATCCGAGCAATCTGATTGTACCCTATCACATGCATGCCGTGTTTAGACAACTTACAGTACACAAATTATTTACATCGTGAAAACATCTCTGTAGCCCTGGCATTATGCTATCAAGAGACAACACCGCAGCAGTAGATTAAATTGAAATATGCTGGCAGCTTTTGAAACTTTCAATTTTATTCCAAAATGCTAAAAGCAAAAAAAAAAAAAAAAAAAAAATTCACAGCGTGTCTAAAATTTCACTTGAAAGGTGGGGCTGTGGTGAGTCGCCACCCAAAAAAAGGAAAGTTGCCACTTTGCAATTGTAAAATCCATTTATTTAAGGAAGATTGAGGTATCCAAGCCTTCTGATAGCACTTAACATATTTTAAAATATGCACTGCAAAGCTCTAAAAGTTCCTGAATTCCTCCATAAAAAAAAAAAAAAAGTTTTGCCACTTCTAATGGACTCCACCCAACTCCAAGCAGAATCTGTAGGGTACACGCCCCCAGAAAAAAGGCAATTGAAATGACTTGTCTCTATCTTTCCAGGAAAGTAAATTACATATAAGTCTGTACTCACACCTCCACTCCCCTATAGGTTACCCATTTTCCTCCCACACTCCACAGCCCACAGAAATGAAGAGAAAATTATCAAGTGGGTTTAGGTGCTTGGATACCTAATTGCAACAAATCTAAGCATCTCATCTTTCTGCCTTTTAGAACTTTGGTTTCATACTTTAAAGCGATTCCCATTAGCCACATGCCAATTAGCTTCACGCATTTCACAGAATAGAACGCTCCTTGAGATAAATCGCCCCCCACACCTGCACATCTTCCAGATTTGTTTTTCAGTATCTCACTAAAACCAGACTCTTGGGCAATGGTTCAGATGTGAAAGGAAGCGCTGTTAATTTTCACTCAGAGTCCTCAAGCCAAGGTACCAGAAAAGACCCCAGACTTAATTAAGGACAACACAGGTCTCTCTAACCCAAAGAATGCTCCATGAATTGCAAGGGTTGCCTGGGCATTTTGTAGCTTTGCAAGGGAAGCAAAGCTTTGTATAACTAGGTTTGATGATGATGATAGTGAAAAAGAAGGGAGGAGGATGAGGAGGAGGAAGAAAGGTGGGAAGGTGGCAGCCACAACACCAAACTCCAATGATGTATTAAATGGCATAATTCACACAGAACTATATAAAGCATAAAGTCAAAGCTGCCTTGCTCAGTAACCCTGTTCCTAACAGGCTGTCACCAGAAGTGGTTTGCTATGATCCTTGGCCCATAGAAACATCTTTGTTATTTATTTTTATTATTTTATTTTTATTTATTTATTTTGGAAACAGAGTCTCACTCTGTTGCCTAGGCTAGAGTGCACTGGCGCGATCTCAGCTCATTGCAACCTCCGCCTCCCAGGTTCAAGCAATTCTCCTGCCTCAGCCTCCCGAGTAGCTGGGATTACCAGCACCTGCCACCATGCCCAGCTAATTTTTGTACTTTTGGTAGAGACGGTTTCATCATGTCGACCAGACTAATCTTGAACTCCTGACCTCAACTGATCTGCCCACCTCAGGCTCCCAAATTGCAGGGATTACAGGCATGAGCCACTGCGCCTAGCCTTTGTTATTTATATAAATGAGTATTGTTATAAAAACACAGTGTCTGTATTGTTATAAAAACTAACGTTTCAAAAGAACTATAAAAACTATGAACTCTAATGAATCATATCCCCACCTGTTGAAATACTTGGGAGAAAGTGTTTGATGTGTACAACCGTCCTGAAATAAATCAACATATCAAGATGGAGGGATGAAGACAGAAGGATAGCTATTGATAAGGCAAGCAAAATGAAATGCTAGCTGTAGGCGCTACTTGGCGGGTTTGTGGATTTCATTCCAAAACTCTTTCAACTTTGTTATATTTTTGAAATATATGTTTGAAATCTTTAAATTGAAATGGCAGAAAAACTAATTTTTTCACTTAATAACATGGCATTGATCTCTGTATCCTTTTTAACCATGGCACAAGATTCCATTTTATGAATGCACCATGATGTCCCCATTGGGTTACTTTCCAGTGACAAACAATGCCACAATGAATGTCCATGTAAATATGTCTTTGAATGCTTATGATCGCATTTTTATAGAATATATTTCTTTTTTCTTTTTGAGATGGAGGTTCACTCTGTCACCCAGGCTGAAGTGCAGTGGCATGATCTCAACTCACTGCAACCTCAGCCTCCTGGGTTCAAGCAATTCTCCTGCCTCAGCCTCCCAAGTAGCTGGGACTACAGGCATGTGCCACCATGCCTGGCTAATTTTTGTACTTTTTAGTAGAAATGGGGTTTCACCATATCGGTCAGGATGGTCTCTAACTCCTGACCTCATGATCCGCCCGTCTTAGCCTCCCAAAGTGCTGGGTTTACAAGCGTGAGCGACCTTGCCCGGCCAGGATAAATTTCTAACTATGAATTTGTTGACCTAAAGAAAATCAACATTTTGACTTTTGATATCTAATAATAACAGCTAGTACCCACGGCACATTTGCTCTGTGCAAGCACTGCTGTAAGCACTTTTCATGTATTACACACTCCTCACAAGAATTCATTAAGTAGGTACTAACGTAGCTTCATTTTATAGTTGAAGAAACTGAGGCCTAGAGAGGTTAAATAACTTGTCCAAGGTCTTACAGCCAGAAAATAGCAATTTCACTCCAGGGCCAGTGATTTTAACCATTGTGTTTAAAATATGGCAAAAAATATCAAACCAATATATGTATTCCTAGCAACAGTGTGTGTCAGTTACTATTTTCCAAAGCTGCATTGTTTTGAAATTTATCTAAAACTTAAAGAAAACGCTGGCCATTATCTGAGTAGCAGAAAGCCCAACGTGAAGAACCCAGCCCAGAGAGAAAGAAGCCAAACGGGGCCAGGTAGGGAACAAATGCCTTGTTCATTCCAACCAGAGCAAGGGAAAGGTGAACGTGCCACCTCAACTGGGATTCTCTCCCTGCCGCATGTGCCCATCCTGGTCTGAGGTGATGCTGGCAGGTAAACATACCTGTGAAACTCTCAAACTTCTATTTTTAAATTCTAAATCCCAACCCATCTTCCCCAATGCATGCATGCAACCTCAAGTATTCTACCTCCATTTTTCTTTATCAGACAGCTGCAGGTAGAAAGAACTAAGCAAATGAGTAAGTGTATCGTCTCTCTTTCCATCATCTACTCCATTAGTTGAAGTAAATCTTTAAACAATGCTTGATGTGTCCGTGGGATATTAGTATCAACAAACTCAAAAGGCTCTTTTGTTTTATTATCTAAAACATTATGAATGATCCCATTATAAAACCGATTAAGAAGTCTTCCCACAGCAGGCTGTAGTAGAAGCCCCAAACTTCCAAGGCCCCACTGAAACATAGCCACCATGCAATTAACCCCTAAGACAAGAAAGCTACCGCCATGAAAAGAGACCTCTTCAAAGAGCAGGGCACCCGCCTAGCTGAAGCTCACAATGGAAAGAAACAGTAGTGATACCTAATAATACGGCTGCATTATTGTTGCTGTGGCAACAAAAATACTGTAATTGATAGAGCCAACTCACTTAGCAGAAACATAACAAATTATGCCTGAAAATAGGTTTGGAAGAAGAGCTGAAAGAGAAATGAAAACAGAATAACTTCAGATAACAAGCCGATCACCTCAGATGTTAGCAGAGCGGAAAAAGCGCAAAGCTTAAACCCAAAAGGTCTAGTTTCCAATCATGACTTTGTAACTGACTCACCGCGTGACATTGGCATGTTACTTAACATTTCTGAATGCTAGCAGTCTCTGCTGCGGAATTAGGATCGTAAGTCCTGCTTCACAGGTGGTAATAAAGCAGAGCATGAAACTAGGTGAAGTCCCTGGCTGATCGCACTCTCCGTAACAGCAGCTGTTAGCGCTGTGATAATAATTGTGGTGGGCTCGCCAGCTAGTATTCATTTAGCAGTTTCCATGTAGAACTGAGAATCTTTCATGTGTTCACATATTCTCTCTTCTTCTCAGTGATGATGATGATGGTCATGATGATGAAATACTTCAAGCTTTCCAGAAACCATAGGGGATAATATAATAAAAACCTGCGTGCCAACCAATCGTATTTTTCAGTCATAATATTTCACTAGATACCCTCCAATTTATTTTTCAGAAATAAAAAAGAATTACAGATATTACTGGAGCTGCCCATCTCATCCTCCTCCCTGCCTCTCAGAGGTAGCTGCTATATTCCATTTAGTTTTTATTTACTACATATGTCGGCATCCATAAACAATATATATTTTTACATTTTAAGCTTATAAAATGGTACCGTGCCACACATTTCTTTTTGCAATTTGTTTTTCTCCCACTCAGTTTTGATCTTTATACGTATATACACGACTTGAGCATACTCGTTTCAATTGCTATGTACTATTTCATTACATAAGTATACTACAATGTATTTGCCCATTCTACTACTGATGAACATTTACATTGTTTCCGAATTTCTGTTAGTGGAAACGTGGTAACACAGAACATTGTTGCTCACATCTCTGTGCACAGGTACCAAGGTGTCTGTAGGGTAGTAGTTCTCCAAGTGTGGTCTGCAGACCCTTGAGGCATCCCCAAGAGACCCTTTTGGGAGACACAGAGGTCAAAATCATTTTTGTAAAGTACCAATAAGTGATTTGCCTTTTTCACAGTGTGGGCGTTTGCACAGCTGAAGCAAAAGTGACCGTGGGTAAAACTGCTGGGGCCTCCCCACAGATCAAGGTAGTAGCAACCAACTGGACTGGTAATCACATATTCTTCATTGCCACGTGCTTACAGAAAAACACATACAAATGCACACACTCTTGTCAGTTTTACTTTACAATTCCTTGATGAAGCAACAAAAGTAACAGATTTTTTTTTTTGAGACGGATTTTCACTCTTTTTGCCCAGGCTGCAGTGCAAAGGCGCAATCTCAGCTCACTGCAACTTTGCCTCCCAGGTTCAAATGATTCTCCTGCCTCAGCCTCCCAAGTAGCTGAGATTACAGGCACACACCACCACACCCGGCTAATTCTTTGTATTTAGTAGAGATGCAGTTTCACCATGTTGGTCAGTCTGGTCTCAAACTCCTGACCTCAGGTGGTCCACCCGCCTCGGCCTCCCAAAGTGCTGGGATTACAGGTGTGAGCCATCGTCCCAGCCAAAAATAACAGATTTTGTTCTTTAGGTTAGTGCAAAAGTAATTGTGGTCTTTGCCATTAAAAGTAATGGCAAAGACCACAATCACTTTTGCACCAAGCTAATAAATCTCAATCTTGAATGTCTTTTTGATATTCTGAGTGACAAAATGGAAGTATACGTAAAACACTTCTGCAGCAATCTAAAACATGATGGTTGTCTTGAAGAAAAGCATTTGTGTGACTGTTTGAGTTGAGAGCTAAACCAGCCACTTTTTTCATAGAACACCATTTTTATTTGAAGAAACAACTGACTTTTTTAAATCTACGGTTCTTTAGACGCAGGTATTTGGCAGGGCTTCCATCTCTGGCCAAGATGGAGTAACAAGGGCTAGATGTCCTCTCCTGCTTAAAACAGCTAAAACACGACATTTATGAAACAGCCGTTCTCTAGTATTGGACATCTGGCAGTGAAGAACAGCAAGGTGAGAGCCCTCTGACTGCCCCAGCTTTCTTGCTAGAGAGTTTCCAAACCATGGCACAGTAAGGGAATCCCAAGTCCAGCAATCTTCCTGAGTTGAAAAGGACTAAGAATCTAAGAAGGTCAAGGCAGCCAGAGATCCCAGGGCAGAGAATTGGAAAAAGACACACAAAGAACTCCAGAGCTGTGCAGAGTCCTCTTCAAGCAGGCAAATAGACATGGATCAGTGCATGTGTGTGAGTAAACTATCTCAGCCCTTGTAATACCTTTTAACAGGATTAAAAATAAGAATCACTGTCACTCACACTTGGACCTGAAATAGTGCCTGTTTCCAATAACAAGAGTAAAAACTTCATGATATATGGGGCACAGGGTAGAGTACTCAGTAGAGTTTTACCTCCATAGTGGGTAAAAAAATCAGCCCTGAACTCAATGATGTTCTGAACCCACCGAACAAAGCATAAAAGCGAGATCTGAAAGGGTTAAACTAATTCCAAATAATGTAACCACATTCTAGAACAATGCTCAAGAATATTTACAAGAATAGGC
>PVKV010027410.1:0-26472 GCA_004027835.1 Alouatta palliata | reverse complement strand
AGGGAGGGAGGGAGGGAGGAAAGAAGATACCAGAACACAGAATTTGATGGGTGAGGGAAAGATGAGCTTCATGACACCCAAAAGGCCAAAAGTAGTACCTAAGAGATGCTTGATCATACTCTTAAGATGTAGGCACTGTCTCAATATCTATTTTGCACTCTTATGGGATGAGGGCAGGAACAGGGAAGGGGATTCTATAATTCTTTTTCCCTTTTCCACAATATTTTCCTGATTATTCTACTGAATGTTTTAATTAAGGGAAAAAAAATTTATGGTTCTTCAAGAAAGAAAAGAATTATGAAAATCTTTTTGCTTTGGAACAGAAAACCAGCTCTATACTATAAAGAGACTCTGCTTAAAGGTTTAATATAACAGTTCAAAAGCACACTGCCTTCTGAAAGCACTCTACCTTTTGGGCTTGATCTCACAAGCTAACGGAAGGCTTTCTTTTTCCAATTCTGTGGAATCCAGTTTCCTATAATGTTTTTTAAGTAATGTATGAGATGGGAGTGAGAGAGAAGATGCATGGGGATCACTGAACAGGTCAAACTGAGGCCCAAACTGTCCAATGGACTCAGGCATGAGCAGCAGAATCAAGATTTGAACCCAGAATGATTTCAACTCAAATTGCCCTATTCTGGTACCTCAATCATCTTTTTAAAACACTGTAAATAGAAGATACCAAAGTCAGCATCAGAAAACTCCCTTCACGGGGTCACTCCGTAAAATAAAACAACGGTTCATCAAGTAAATTCTAAATTACGGTATGTATTTTAAAATAAAATTACGGACTATGCTTTTTAAGTGAATGAGGGACTTGGGGGCTTCCTAAAGGGGTCTATTCACAGAACAGCTCTCCACGGACAAGGACAATGTAAATGGTCTCGTGAGTATCTCAGCTTTCTCACTGCACTGGGTTGAACAGTGTCCTCCTCAGATACATGTCCTTCTCAGAAGGTGACCTTATTTGGAAAGAGGGCCTTTGCAGATGTAATTAGTTAAGATGAGATTATACTGGAATAGGGTGAATCCAACATGTCCCCAGATCCAACGTGAACAGTGTCCTTGCAAGAGAAGAAGAGGCACAAAAAGGCACACAGGAGGAAATGCCATGTGAAGACAGAGGCAGAGACTGGAGTGCAGCATCTACAACCAAAGGAACACCAAGGACTGTGAAGAAGCATCAGAGACTAGGAGGAGGCCATTTTCTTGCAGAGCCTCCAGAAGGGAAGCAGCCCGCTGACACGGTGATTAGGATCTCCAGCCTCCAGAACTGTGAGGAAGTAAGTTCCTGCTGTTTTCAGCCACCCAGCTTCCAGTAAATTTGTTACAGCAGCCCTAGGAAACTAATATACTCACTTTCAGCTGCCTAAATTTCTAATTCTCAAAATAATACCAAGGGACAAACAGGATGAACATCAATAAAGCAAAATGTGTAACAAGCCTGTTCTAAAACACACAAGAAAGGCTTCAAAGCAAACAAAAATCTTGAGTTAAAGTTTCCATTTATTAGTTTACCATATAGCCTTCTTACAGTTAGCTATTCCCAGTTTGGAAATAACTCACAGAGCTGTATATGTGCTTCTTCACTCTGGCATCCAATCTTGGAAGGACTTTGCCTCGAAAAAAAGGCCTGCTATCTCTCTGAGACTAATCTGAAGTTTATAAAACAACTATCTACCTTACCGACAGTCATTAAAACAAGATGAGAAAATCTTTGGTGCCCTGTTTATACATATTTTAAAAACAAAGAGATCTGTCTAGAATGTATCCTTAACACAAAGCCTTTCTTACTAACATGAGCTTTTAACTTGGATGTCACTGAAACTACATGGTTTCTACAGTCTTGCATATCTGGTAACACTAAAGTTGACACAGAATAATATTCTTATACTCAGCATTTTTACTGCACTAGGCAGCTCTTTCTATGAATTGGTGGTTATTACTTGAAAAAGGAAAACAGGCCAGATGCAGTGCCTCATGCCTATAATCCCAGAACTTTGGAGGCTGAGGTGGGTGGATCACAAGGTCAGGAGTTTAAGACCAGCCTGGTCAAGATGGTGAAACCCCAACTCTACTAAAAATATAAAAATCAGCCGGGTGCAGTAGCAGGTGCTTGTAATCTCACCTACTCAGGAGGCTGAGACAGGAGAATCGCTTGAACCTGGGAAGTGGAGATTGCCGTGTGCCCAGATCATGCCACTGCACTCCAGCCTGGGTGACAAAGCAAGACTCAAAAAAAAAAAGAAGAAGAAAGAAAAAGGAAAACAAAACATCACTGGTGAAAATGTAAAACGTAACAACCAGCTTGAGAAAAGATCTGTTTCTTAGCAAACTAAACTGATACCTATCACATAATCTAACAATTCAAATCCTAGGTATTTACTCAGAGAAACGATATTATTTAAATTCCATTTATATGAGCTTCTAAAACAGGGAAAACTTATCTGTGGTGGGAAAACAATTAAGACAGATGTTGCCTTGAGAGAGTTTGAATGGAGACTGACTGAGAAGGAACATGAGGCAACTCTAAAGCGATGCTCATAGTCTGTATCCTGATGCAGCCTGGGTACACAGGTGAATAAAGGCTTCTATCAAAAGTCATGATGGGTGCTCACTTCATTAGCACATACACTAAATTGGAACGATGCACAGAAGATGAGCACGGGCTCTGTGCAAGTATAATGCACACATTTGTGAAGCGGTCATTACTTTCTTTTAAAAGTCCCTGACTGGTACCCTCAAGATTGTGCATTTCACTGTATGTACATTCTACCAAAAAACCCAGTCTATAAACAAATATTGAATTCAAAATGCTCAGAGTTGAAGTATATTGATATTTTTAACTTACCTCAAAGAATTTAGGAAAACTGGGTGGACAGGAGGATGGACAGATATATAGTTACATGACAGAGCAAAAACAATAAAAAGTTAATTGTAGGATCTAGGTGGTGGGTATATATACGTGTGTTCATTGTACAATTTTCCAGATTTTCTGTATTTTTAAATATTTTCATGATAAAATGCTGGGGAAAAAATGCCTGATCAGCTTTCTTAGCCAGAATTACATTATGTAGGTATGGACACCTAAGTGTACGGAGAGGTATAAACATTATATACACTTACATACATAAAATTATAAAAACTGCTGCATACTTTACATCTTATTACTATGCCTGAAGATATCATGCTTAATATTGCCAAATACTAGTCCTTTAATCTTCATTCATTCCCAAATATTCATTATTATTATTTATAATAAAACACAAGGCACTCTACTACATGCTTTGGAAAATAACAGCTCACATTTTAAACCCCTAACACATGCCAACCACTTAATCCATTTATATTCAATATTTAAAAAAAGTACCTTATTACAAGCATTACCACTGGTTCACAGTTATAAAACTTTAATAATATCAGCACTTGTGAATAGGCAACTGTAGTTTTCTTTCTTTCTTTTTTTTTGAGACGGAGTCTCACTCTGTCAACCAGGCTGGAGTGCAATGGTGCAATCTCAGCTCACTGCAATCTCTGCCTCGCAGGTTCAAGCAATTCTCTGCTTCAGCCTGCTGAGTAGCTGGGATTACAGGTGCCCACCACCATGCCCGGCTAATTTTTGTAGAGACAGGGTTTCACCATCTTGGCCAGCCTGGTCTTGAACTCCTGACCTCGAGATCCACCCCCGTCGGCCTCCCAAAGTGCTGGGATTACAAGCCTCAGCCACTGCACTGGGCCCTTTTTTTTTTTTTTTTTTGAGATGGAATCTCACTCTGTTGCCTAGGCTGGAGTACAGTGGCATGATCTCAGCTCACTACAATGTCCGCCTTCCAGGTTCGAGTGATTCTCCTGCCTCAGCCTCCTGAGTAACTGGGATTACAGGCACCAGCCACCACCCCCAGCTAATTTTTGTATTTTTAGTAGAGATGGGGTTTCACCATGTTGGCCAGGCTGGTCTCGAACTCCTGACTTCAAGTGAATCTGCCTGCCTCAGCCTTCCAAAGTGCTGGGATTACAGGCATAAGCCGCTGCGCCTAGCCACAATTGTAGTTTTCTTAATTAGGATTCTGTAAATACATTTATTTTTATTTATTTTTAAGACAGGGTCTCCATCTGTTGCCCAGATGGGAGTGCAGCTGCACAATCACAGCTCACTGCACCCTTGAACTCCAAGGCTCAAGTGATCCTCTTGCCTCCATCTCCCAAGTAGCTGGGACTACAGGTGTGTGCCACCATGCCCGGCTAATTTTTAAATTTTTTAGTAGACACAAGTTCTCATTATGTTGCCCAGGCTGGTCTCAATCTCGTGGGTTCAAGCAATCCTCCCACTTCAGTCTCCCAAAGTGTTGGGATTACAGGCATGAACCAGCATGCCTGGCTTACATTTACTTTTATCCTGAAACAGTTTATTTTTTTTTTTTTAAGTCAATTTTTAGGTTAGGGATCAGGCACTTGAGAATAACTAGTGCAAATGAAAGAAGGATGTTCCCTTTATGTTTTGTATCTTACAGAAGTCATTTTGATTTTTTTTTTTTTAACAAACTGTAGATACATCTGCTAACCTGGAGAAAAAAAAATACATGGAAAGGCTTTATTTATCTCTTTTTGGGAAAAGAGGCAGCAAATATTAGTATTTCCTATAGACATTAATTATCCTTTTGGATAATAGATTGGCCTAGATCATGTATATTTTATAAGGGTACTTTGTCTCTCAGCTAGTGCCAAAAAGAATCCTAGGATTTCTTTTCACTTTAATCTAAATTTTATGCCATTGATCTAAGAAAAAGAAAGTCCTTAGGAACCCACACATATTCATGAGAACAAACATGAAGTTCATGAGAACAAACCAGGAAGCATACTGAATGGAAAGACAGGGTTAAGGTGAAAAGGTCACGACAAACATTACGGGCTCAGGCAGTTAAAGACGTCTGTGAGGCCCCTCACACAAATGGCTGCAGGAAGTGACCTCATGTATCACTCGTGGTTCACAGAAAAAGACGTTGCAATGTCTTGCCTATAGATTATTTTTTAGAGAAGAAGAGGGTTAGAACCTGGGAACAAACTGTAGGACATTTTGATATTTCACAGAACACACTCTGTGGGTGACCACTGAGGAAGACTTTTAAGGAAGCAGTTAATGGCTTATCCGCCAATGCCATGCTTTTATTAATCACTGGCTATTAGAGCAGGTTTTGGGAGGTCAAGAGTAAAACAAAAAATGAACACATTTTAGTCAGGCCTAGATGCAAACCTCAAGTCAGTTGCTCACCCACTAAGTAATTTTGGATAAATTTCTTTACCCATTAGTGCCTCTGTTTCCTCAAGAGCATAAGGAAGATAAAACCACCTACTTGTCAGGGCTGCTGGGCAGACAAATTGAGATCAAATATTTAAAAAATTTAGTTCAGTACCTACTGTACAGTAAGTATCCTGTCAATATTAGTTTGTCACTCTCCTTTGCATAAGTAAGCCCTTGGTTTTATTAATGCTAGAGCAAACATTTATCGCAAAGCCTCTCCTGCTCACGAACTACTTTGGTAGAGCAAAAACACTAAGAAAACCCTCCCATCTCTTCTCAGGCCATTTAGACATTCTCAAACATGCATAAAGGCGTGAAAGTGAACCTACCATTTCTGATTTTCCCTAAGCAGTCTGGTATAAAATGTAGGTGTTATTTATTTACTTATTTATTTCTGAGACAAGGCCTTGCTCTGTCGCTCAGGCTCAAGTGCAGTGGTGACGTCACGGCTCACTGCAGTCTTAACTTCCTAGACTTAAGCGATCCTCCCACCTCAGTCTCCTGAGTAGCTGGGACCACAGGTGTGCACCACCACGTCCAGCTAATTTTTGTATTGTTTGTAGAGACAAGGTCCCATTATGCTGCTGAGGCTGATCTCCTTGGCTCAAGTGATCCTCCCGCCTTAATCTCCCAAAATGCCAAGATCCACCATGCCTGGCCTCCTTCAACTTTTAAAAATTATATCTGTCTGGTATTCCTGAAAAAAAAAAATCTCCCACATCCAGCAGAGGCCATTTATATGAGCAATTTCATACATGGTTCTGGGAAACTGAGTTAAGAAGGTGAAATATAGAAAATTCTAATTCTCCTTAGCTAGGAAAACCATTCAATTCGGTGACCAGAAGTAACTATGAGTCCACAGAGATGGTAATATCCAGGGACAAGCTGTCATGCACCTAGGAGGTTACAAGCAAGTATTTCTTAATGAAGACACTTCAATTTTTGAAAAACTTTTTACATTAAAATTTTCTTGACAAGACCACAAAAAAAGAGAGAAAAAAAAAAGAACAAAAAATTTTCAAACATATATAAATGTTTAACAAACCTCTGTATATCCATGACTCAGTTTCAGGGATTATCAAGTACCCCATTTTAAAGCTGGAACTTAGAGATATTATTTAATCTGTTTCAGTATGTTTTTAGAAACACATATCTTCAGAATGGTATTCCCCTTGGGAGGAACAGAAGTCCTTACAATTAAAACCTCAAATTTCACAGTGGAAATTACCTAAATTTTGATATATATATTAAAAACCTATTGATTTCTCTTTTCCTAAGAGCAAGGTAGATCCTCTAAATGCAGAGTTTTTACTTCATAGAATTTTTTGTCAACTACGGATAACAAAAATAGAAATCCTTAAGGTTGCACCATATTAAAGAAATCTTTCCAAGGATGTTGTGAAGACAATGAGCTCAAGATAAAGTTAGGGAAGGCCAAAAATGAAAGGAAGGTGCACAGGGTACACTCACAGAGAGGCGTTGACATGCTCCCGATTCCTATACCTTTAGGTCTCTATTCTTGTAACTTTTTTTTTTTTCCCTTCCTGAGATGGAGGTTTGCTCCTGTTGCCTAGACTGGAGTGCAGTGGCCTGATCTTGGCTCCCTTCAGCCTCCGCCTCCCGGGTTCAAGCAATTCTCCTGCTTCAGCCTCCCGGGCAGCTGAGATTATAGGCATGTGCCATCAAGCCCAGCTACTTTTTTGCATTTTTAGTAGAAACGGGTTTTCACCATGTTGGTCAGGCTGGTCACGAACTCCAGACCTCAAGTGATCCACCCTCTTGGGCCTTCCAAAGTGCTGGGATTACAGGCATGAGCCACCACACACAGCCTATTCTTTAACTTCTACACAGCATCATTCACCATCTTGGACAACCTAATCACTCACTAACACAACTGCTCTCACCACTTCTCCAAACTCATTATAAAACTAGATGGAACAGTTTTCATAGGTGCAACAGTGTTTTTGCCTCTTCACCTCTTAGCATTAAGAAAACCATCTGGCCAGGCGCGGTGGCTCAAGCCTGTAATCCCAGCACTTTGGGAGGCCGAGGCGGGTGGATCATGAGGTCAAGAGATCAAGACCATCCTGGTCAACATGGTGAAACCCCGTCTCTACTAAAAATACAAAAATTAGCTGGGCGTGGTGGCACATGCCTGTAGTCCCAGCTACTCGGGAGGCTGAGGCAGGAGAATTGCTTGAACCCAGGAGGCGGAGGTTGCGGTGAGCTGAGATCGCGCCATTGCACTCCAGCCTGGGTAACAAGAGCGAAACTCCGTCTCAAAAAAAAAAAAAAAAAAAAAAAAAAAAAAGAAAACCATCTGTGGCATATAATTGAGTAGCATTTGCTATCTTTGCTGTGGGAAAGCTCCCTATTCTTGGGGGAACAAAATAGAACTTGCTGCAACTAGAAACAAACATAAGCAAAAGAGAGCAAACTGCCCCCATCCGCCACCTCCCTTAGACAGCCTCAAATTATATGCAAACCTGATCTGACTCATGTGGAAGGGCTTTTCAATAGGGAGAAAGCTTGGGTTCAGTTGCAAAGATAGAGAAAGTTCCAATTAAGCAGGCTAGATGAGGATGAGTGATACAGCCACACTCAGCAGGAAGCTTCAGGACTAAACACATTAACCAGAAATGACTCCACAGCTGGTTTATACATATGACATCATATAGTCTGAGCTGCGGTCCTTGCTGCCCGCTGAGAAGTATTCACTGTCTTCTGACTTATTTCATTCTAAAGGGAACTTCCATTTCTTTTGAATTCTATGTGAGCTTCAAAATCTGCATGTAATTAGTCACAATTTCACAATAAATAAATTTGGTTTTCTTCCCCACCCACTTTTTTTTTGGATACAGAGTCTCGCTCTGTCAACCAGGGTGGAGTTCACTGGCGCAAACTTGGCTCACTGCAACCTCCTCTCTTGGGTTCAAGTGAGCATGTCCAACTAATTTTTATATATTTAATTTTTTTTTAATTTTTATATTTTTAGTAGAGATGGGGTTTCATCATGTTGGCGAGGTTGGTCTTGAGCTCTTGACCTCAAGGGATCCACCCACCTCAGCCTCCCAAAGTGCCGGGATTATAGGCGTGAGCCACCACGCCCAGCCCAATGCCTTTTTCTAAACCCTGGTATTCTGGTGTTTCCTTCTCCAAGAGAACATTTACACTCCTCTCAGAGTTAGTGAGGCCCTACAAGGCTAGCTGGATCACAGCTTACTAGCAGGAGTTACATATTTAGGGCAACAACATGTCTTGGGAAGACAATCAGCATAAGAAGGGAAAAAAAAGGTGGAAAAGAGTTTCGGAAGCCCAAATAGGAACACGAAAGCACAGCACAAAAAATGAAATGAAGGTCCATGCAATACCTTTGGGAAGATGATGCTGTCCATTTCATCACTGGGTGAGTGAAAGAGGTCAGAATCACTCCCAGACTCTCTTTTAAGTCTGCCTTGTTTTGAGGTACACTCTCTGCCCAGTCCAATATCCAGGAAGTTCTCACATTCTGAAAAAGAGAATTTATTCACCAATATTGAAAAAAAACAAACAAACTTTATTTTCATCCCCAGCAACCAGTCTTTTAAATCTCTCTTTCACACTTATCTTCCTTCCCTAAGTCTTCTTTTCAATATTAAGAAGCTATAAAGGACACAGTCAAATTAGTAGCTCTGCGACTCCAGTTCTAGGTTGATATAGCTCCTATAGGACAATTATGTGTCTGCCATGATTATATTAGGTACAGAAAGATAAAAGGATGATTTAGAAGCATATTCTACCTCTATTTAGATACCCGAATGACGTTTTCCTCCTGGTAGTTAGGGAACTTTTTTCTTTGGTCTTCAAAATCCAAAGTCTGTTACTAGCAACTATGTGATAGGGTTGGTTGTAAACTTACAGGTTCTACTGAGTAATAACAAATATAAATTTAATTTTTCTTACCATAAATAGCTCTTAAACTGGGGGCATAATGTGTCAAAGGGGGAAAATACATCATTTAGAATCTGTTTTCAGTTCAGTAACTAGAACAGGGACCCTGGCAAGCCAGAGGGAGGGGTCTGCTACAGAAATATTACATTGGTACATCGAGGAAGCCTAAAAACAGCCTGAAATAAGCAAGGTATTCTCTCTCACTAACTTTGCTTGTTTTGTGTTGTTTGTTTTGAGACAGGTTCTCGTTCTGTCGCTCAGGCTGTAGTGTGGTGGTGCGACCTCAGTTCACTTCAACCTCTGGTGCCTGGGCTCAAGCAATTCTCACACCTTAGTCTCCCAAGTAGCTGGGACTACATGCACATGCCACCATGCCCAGCTTATTTTTTGTCAAGATGGGGTTTTACCATGTTGTCCAGGCTGTCTATTGACTTTGTAAACAAAAGTGACATGTGATTTGGTAGCCATATGGTTAAAGAGATTTGTAGATGGTGAAACCAAGAACCCAAGATCCATTACGAAGTGGGTATCAGCTTCCTTCAAGAAGTTTTAAGGATAAAAGTCATGGCTGGGTGTGGTGGCTCACGCCTATAATCCCAGCACTTTGGGAGGCCAAGGCAGGTGGATTACCTGAGGCCAGGAATTCGAGACCAGCCTGGCCAACCCGTCTCTACTAAAAATACAAAAAATTAGCCAGGCATGGTGGTAGGTGCCTGAAATGCCAGCTGCTTGGGAGGCTGAGGCAGGAGAATTGCTTGAACCTGGGAGGTGGAGGCTGTAGTGAGCTGAGATCACACCATTGCACTCTAGCATGGGCAACAGAGACAGACTCCATTTCAAGAAAAAAAAAAAAGATAAAAAAGTCATGCATTTGTTTTTGTAAGCATGTTAATGTGTTATTTAGACAAACATGTATGTACACTTTATTAAACCTGTAGGTGACACTAAGTGATCAAGGATACAGCAGGAAACCTGGCTGAGAGATAAGCGAACTCTATCTGGAGGTTTTGGGGAAAGCAAAATCAAGAACTGACAATACAAGGTGATGGCAAAACCGAAGAAACATTAATACTTTTAGTCTCTATTAGTAAATAGTACACTGGCATCCAAAACGGGAACAGTGCCGTCACTATGCACCATCCAGACCACACCCTCCGGATTCTGCTTGTTCCTAGATAACATCTAAAGTAGAACACTGAGAAATAAAAATGTGTACATAGTAATGGGGCCACAACAGTCAAAACATCTGAGATACATTCAGCTTGCTGAGGAGCTTGAGGAAAATGTGCCTAAAGATGGTCATAGATTGCCTCTGTGCTATTCCAGGGGCTGAACGAAGGCCACTGAGTGTCAGCTGCAGATCTTCACTACAATGGGGCTTCTGAGCAATAGGCTGGGTAGCCCCACAAAGTAATGACTATTGAACACAGGAGGTGGAGGCTGCAGTGAATTACCACTTTACCAGAAGGGCTGGAACAGAGAGTGAATGGCTGTATCAGGAAATTACAGAAAGGGTATCTACACAGAGAGGGAAGCAAAGACTGGAACAGATAACTTCCAAAGTCTCCTTTGATTGTAAGAGTCTATGCTTACATGATAATTATGCTGTCCGTGTGTTAAGAGACAGTGGGAAGAAACAGTTGTTCTATTTAACATTTATTGATTAGTGATAATTACTAAATTATATGCCCTGGTAGCTTAGAGCAAGTGTCAACGAAGCACTGCATTAGTATAGGTCACAAATCACTTGTCAGTAAAATTACTTTTTCTACTAGCTAGGCATCTAGCTAAATACTGTGGAGTATCCAAATAAAAAGAAATGCTTAGTGTTGTGAGGGAGGCAGTTTACTGTCTTATGGCAGAAACGAACATATTAGAAGACAATTTCAACAAAGAATTACACAAAAAAATGCCATAGGAAATGAACAGGGCTCATGGATCAATCTGAAAATCTTTCAGTTAAAACAAAAATCACCTAAGTTTGTTTCAGTCTTGGTTCAAACTATTTTGGAGTGTGTTAATTCAGTGGGAACAGCCCTGCCTTTAACATACTGGAAACTATGGGTATTCTGGAGGGTTTTTTTTCACATTTCCTAGAGCATGCAGTAACTTAAGAGGAGTTGGTGGGTGTGATCTATTCCTTCTACTTTCCCCACTTGAAAAAATAAAAAACGCCTTTCCGTGGTTGAGGGAAAAACAGGGGGGCTGGCCAAGAAAAGAAAGGGCTGTCACAGCAACTACGCTGAGCTGCTTGCTGTCCAGCTGGCTGTCTAACAGACCACGTCCAAATTCCAGACTGGAAAACAAACCAGCTCACAATATTCGAATGGAAGATTCATGGGGAAGATCCACATTCAGCCCTGGTAGGAATACCTCACCCAGAAAATAAATTCAAGCCAGCACAAGGGATGACAAACCAAGTTTGGGATGAGAGTCTGCTCTGTGAGATAAAGCCAATTGTTGAGGAAGAGAAGAGGGGGAATTACAGAAAAAGGAGTAAGATGGAAAGAGACGGACCATAAACCATTATAACCCCCCAACGTCATGGGGCAGGGGGAGGTGGGAACAATCCCTAAAGGCAGAGCTAAGCCATACCCTGGATCACATGTATTGATAAGTTTTCAAAATTAATAAAATCTTTTCTTCCATGTCCCCTTCCTAATGAATAAAGGGGCGCAGCATATCAAAGTATAAACAAGAATAAAGAGCTCTGGTTTTAGAGTTAGACTGCTCGGGCTTAAATCCAGGTCTGACTAGTTATCAGAAGAAAAATTCCAGGCAAGAAGTAATTTCACTGTCCTCTCAGTTGCCATTTCCGTAACAGTGACAAGGGATGATTGCTACTTCCCTAAAGGAGCCATAGTGACAGAAATAATTTATACATATAGTAACCACAACTCTGGTTTCCAGCACATAACAGGTGTGTGATACATGTGTCTAACAAAGTTAAGGCTTCTTTTTTTTTATTTTATTTTTTTATTTTTTATTTTTTATTTATTTTTTTTAAGTTAAGGCTTCTTTAACCTTTAATGTATGATTCAGTAAGTATCCCGATGACAGTACCTTAAAGGTGGGCATAGCCGAGGGCCAGTCCCACTTTATGACCCATATGTAAATTTGTCTATAATTTTTGTATACTGACCTATTAGCTTTTTAGAAGCTGAGAATACAAACTTTTAAAAAGATATTGTCTAGTAACTGGGGTTTAAAATAACAGATATACCAACAAATTGTTGTTGAGGAAGGGTAGGAAAACATACTGCTGACATCCAGTGGGCTCTGTTATGTTACACTAATCATAATCCTGCCTTGGGTAATTAACCATTACTGAAGAGTACACAAAGTGATTTTAAAAGACAGTATCTTTTTTTGAGATGAAGCCTTGCTCTGTCGCCCAGGCTGGAGTGCAGTGATGCCATCTCGGCTTACTGCAACCTCTGCCTCCCGGCTTCAAGCGATTCTTCTGCCTCAGCCTCCCAAGTAAGTGGGACTACAGGGGTGTGCCACCATACCCAGCTAACTTTTGTATTTTTAGTCGAGACGGGTTTCACCATATTGGCCAGGCTGGTCTTGAACTCCTGACTCTGTGATCTGCCCACCTCGGCCTCCCAAAGTGCTAGGATTACCTGCATGAGCCACCATGCCTGGCCAAAAGACATTATCTTATTTGGTCTAATGCTACTGCTTCCTTGAGGAAGTGTTTGTAAAGTAAAATAGAGAAACTTGCAAAACAAAGTAGCTGGGATTCCCAAAAACATTATGCCTAAAATCAAAATCTCAGTAGCATAATTCTGATCTGCAATTTTTAAATTGAGATTTAAAAAAAACTACTCTAAAAAGACTAAATTGCTTATGCTTGGGGTTAGGGTGTGGAGTAGGTCTACAGAATTCAAAACTGTGTCCTAGGGAAAATATTCAGGGGTTCAAATATCATTTCTCTAAATATAGAAATTAAACTATGATGTGTGGAGAGCTTTCCTTCCTATGAATATTCAAACTGTGAGCAACTTCATTTAACCTTTACTTGGCAGAAAGTTTCACTCTTGGGTGGTTTAATTATCCTTTTTAGCAAAAACTCCAAACAATTTAAGGAACCAAACACAGTAGTAAGTGGTACACGTTTAAGTAGAAAGTTCCAGGAGGGTACATGGGGGAAGTATCAGCTAAATCTGTGAACAGGGTCAATCTTGTAAAACTTGGACCCTGTAGCATGGTATCCTTTACCTACTCTCAAAAATAAGACAAAAATAGAGAAAAACACTTTTTATATCTGTTTCTACCATTTCCTTTGCAGTAAAGTCAGAGAATTGAGAATCAGTAGGAAACTGCTCTGCAGTTAGAGGATTCAAAACAATTTGTTTTTAAATTTAATACTGCTGGAGGGTATCTACACCTAAACCATTTCTAAAAAGACCTGCAAATGAATACCAGTTAATTTTAAAGCTGGACAGTAAAAACTGGGAAAGCAAACAGAGGTCTGCTGGGTAAAGCAGACTAAAAAAACTCAGAATGCAAATTACTAGTATTCATTTAGTAGCTGTAGGAACAGGCACAGGGATTACTCATCATGTCATCTGTGTAACACCCTCAAAATGAAACAAGCTAACACTACAGATGGGAGACAACAGAGCACACAGACAGGGAACATACTTTACGTCACAGAGTTAGAGGCCGGACTCGGTTTAGAAGTTGGGAGGGAAGCCTAAGTAACCACAAGCCATGTGCTGTGTCATTAGCAAGGAAAGACTTAAGAGCATGATGCTCTCAAGTGTTGTTAGGAATAACTCAAAGATACTTAAGGAAAGACTCAAATTCTGACCATACATCCAAAGTGTAATGGTTCTCAACCCTGGATTCATAGCAGGGTAACCAAAGGAGCTTATGAAGATTTTAATATCCAGGCCACACTCCACCCAATTAAATCAGAATCTCTGGAAGTAGGACCCAGGCATTAGTATATTTTTAAAGCTTGTTCAGCCAGATAATTCCAATGTGCAATCAAAACTGAGAACCTCAGGTTTGATTCTTAATTGTATATTTATATAACCTTTTACCAGATTAAAAAACCTATGTCACTTGTATATGCATGTCACAGATGCCATCACAAATGAATGAATCATAAAGCCACCTATGACATCTGTTACTACCAAAATAAAATTAAGGTAATGATGTACTCATCTTCAACTGTGAGACAAAATGCCTACAAACCCAAATCACATATATCCCTTCCTCTGATTTATTGCGTAACATGCTAAAGAAAGGCAGATCTCCAAAAAAGTGATCTGTTAGAGTGGGCCTGCAGCTCCAGAAAATGAATGGACAATCTCAGCTTACCTGGGCTCTGCTTGGAAGTCAAAAGAGATGCTGTATCAGGGCATGGCTCTATTGTACACCAGTTTTCTCGGTTTATCTGAAAGGGAAGGAAAACACTGAGTTTCAGACATTTAAGTACTGCGAGATAATTTTATAGCTGTTAAAATTATGTTGATTGTACCAACATTCCTATCTTTTTCTTTAACACAAGGTGAGCAAACTTATGTCAAGGAAAAAAATTTTTTTCACGATCCATACTCAATTAAGGCTCTAAAGAGACTGTCAATAAAAATTAGGCATACAAAAGCAATAGGAAAAGATACACAGAGATGAAGGCCACAGTGTAGGCCAAGGGTAAAATAAAAAAAAGTTAACAAATGAAATTGACTAAATACTAAAATGCATATTTGGTGTGGCTCATGCCTGTAATCCCAACAGTTTGGGAGGCTGAGGTGGGAGGATTGCTTGAGGCCAGGAGTTCCAGACAAGCCTGGCCAACATGCTGAAACCCCACCTCTAGTAAAATACAAAAATTACCCAGGCGTGGTGGCACATGCCTGTAATCCCAGCTACTCGAGAAGATGAGGTGTGAGAATCACTTAAACCCGGGAGGCAGACGTTGCAGTGAGCTGAGAT
The DNA here is from genome assembly GCA_004027835.1 of Alouatta palliata. Taxonomy (NCBI): domain Eukaryota; kingdom Metazoa; phylum Chordata; class Mammalia; order Primates; family Atelidae; genus Alouatta; species Alouatta palliata. Next base: position 11,294 of record PVKV010027410.1, on the reverse strand, counting down.
CACGCCACTCCAGCCTGGGCGACAGAGCAAGCCTCTCTCTCAAAAACATAAAATAAAAAAGAAAAAAAACAGGCTCAGAGGGTTTGCTGAAGTAATAAATAGCAGGACTGGTACTGGAATGCCAAGTCTGTGTTACTCTAAAAAGCAAATACTCCCTCTAAATTAAAAAAAGTTTAAATATAGCCTTTATACCTCCCAACAATCTTAACATTATAACTCTATTTTCATTACATTTTAAATTTTTAAAATTACTATTGACAATTTCAATACTCCTCTCTTAATTGATAAAGCAAGTAGAAACACAATTAGCCAGATGGAGAAAACTTGAAACACATCAATCAGTTTGACACAATATAGGACACTCCACCCAATAACAGCATAAGACACATTCTTTTCAAGTGCACGATGAATATTCATATTCTATGACAAAACAAACCTCATATAAAGCAAACATATTCTGTAGCATAAAACAAGTCTCAAACATAAGAGAATTAAAATCATAAAAAGTATGCTTCTGTGATCACAACAGTATTAAATCAGAAATCCAAAACACAAGATACTTGGAAAAAAACTCAAAATATTTGAAAAAAAATTTTTTTAAACTTCTAAATAATCCAACGAATCAAAGTAGAAATATTAAGATAAATAAGAAAATATTTTGAATTGAATAAAAATTAAAACACCACATATAAAAATTTGTGGGATATAACTAAAGCAGTGCTAACAGCAATATTTATAATATTACATGCCTTTACTTCAAAATAGTGATCTAAACTTCCACCTTATGAAACTAGAAAAAGAGGAGCAAATTAACCCAAAGCAAGCATGATAAACAAAATAAAGAACAGAAATCAATGAAACAGAAAACATAAGAACAATAAAATCAATGAAACCAAAAGCTGGTTCCTTTAAAGGGTCAATAATATCAATACAACTTTGGTGATACTAATCAAAAACAAAATACTATAGATGACAGGAATTAGGAATTATAGAGTGACAACATTACAGATCGAAAAAATAAAGAAATACCATGAACATTACTGCAATAAATTCAAGTTGGATGAAACAGCAGCATTCCATGACACTACACAAACTACCAAATTTCACTCAAGAAAACATAAATAATCTAAATAGCCTTATTCTATTAAAGCAATTTAATCCATAGTTTAAAACTTTATTACAAGGAAAACTTCAGGCCCGGATGACTATAGTGGTGAATACTACCAAACATTTAAGAAGGAAATACCAACTCTACACAAGCTCTTACAGAAAATAGAAGAAAAGTATTTACAACACAGCTCATTTTTTTATTATACTTTAAGTTCTGGGTACATGTGCAGATTGTGCAGGTTTGTTACATAGGTATACACACACAGATCGTACAGTTTTGTTACATAGGTATACACATGCCATGGTAGTTTGCTGCATCGATCCCCCTGTCATCTACATTAGGTATTTCTCCTAATGTTACCTCTCCCTAATCCCCCTACTTCCTGCTCTCCATCCCCTAGCTCCCCCACCTACCGCCCCTGGCAGGCCCCCGTGTGTGATGTTCCCCTCCCTGTGTCCATGTGTTCTCATTGTTCAACACCCACTTATGAGTAAGAACATGTGAACACAGCTCATTTGATGAGCCTAGCATTACTCTGAAATCAAAACCAGACAGATATAACAAAACTATAGATAAATATTTCTCAGAAATACAGATGTAAAAAATCTTAACCAAATTTTACGTTAATGGAATCCAGCAATATATAAAACAGATTAAGATATCATTACCAAATGGTTTCATCACAGGAATGCAAGGTTGGTTTATCACTTGTAAAATCAGTTTAACCAACCAAAAACCTCATGAACTAACAACCATCATTAGAGGAAAAGAACTGTGGGCTGGGAGTGGTGGCTCATGCCTGTAATCCCAGCACTTTGGGAGGCTGAGGCAAGCAGATCACTTCAGATCAGGAGTTCAAGACCAGCCTGGCCAACATGTTGAAACTCTGTCTCTACTAAAAATAAAAAATTAGCCGGGTGTGGTTGTAGGTCCCTGTAATCCCAGCTACTTAGGAGCCTGAGGCATGAGAATCACTTGAACTCAGGAAACAGAGGCTGAAGTGTGCCATGACTGTGCCACTGAACACCAGCCTGGGCGACAAAGCAAAAATCTGTCTAAAAAAAAAAAAAAATTAGCAAAATTCGACATCTATTCATGATAAAACTCTCAGAACACTAGAAACAGAAAGGCAATTACTCAACCTGACAAAAACCTACGGTTAACATGATATTTATTGGTGAAAGACTAAATGCTTTCACTCTGAGAACAATAACCAAAGATGTCGATTCTCATCACTTTTATTCAGCCATGTTCTGGAGGCTCTAGCCAGTGCAGTAAAGCAGAAAAAGAAAAAAAATGCATATCATTGGAAAGGAAGAAATAAAACTTTGTTTATTCACAAATGGCGTGACTGCCTATGCAGAAAATCCTAAGGAATCTATTAAAATACTAGAATAAATGATGTATTAATAACAGCAAGGTTGCCAGACACAAAGTCAACATAAAAAAAAAAATGCTAGATTTTTATATTAGCAATGAACAATGAGAAATTGAAATTAAAAGTAAAAGTAATACCATTTACAATAGCATAATAAATATAATTAAGGATTAAGAAAATATGAGTAAGACTCGTATTCTGAAAACTTTATAAAACACTGTTGAGAAAAACTGAGGCAGACTTAAATAAATACAGAGATACCACATTTACACATCACAAGACTCAATATAGTTGTTAACAGTTCTCAAATTGATCACTACATAATTTCAAGACTTACTATAGAAGCTGCACTAATCAAACCAGTATGATATTAACAGACAGACATAGATCAAAGGCAGAGAAGAGAGACTCCACAAACAGACCTTTACAGATATGGCCTACTGATTTTGACAAAGATACCGAGATACTTTAATGAGGAAAAAATAGTCTTACGAACAAATGATGCTATAACAACTGGATACTAATATGTAAACAAACAAACAAAACTCCCCAAGATCTAAAATCTTACCTCAAACCTTACCACCTATAAAAATGAACTCAAAATAGATTATGTAACTAAATGTTCAACCTAAAACTATAAAACTCCTAAAGACGACACAGGGAAACATTTTTATGGGACCTAGGGTTACACAAAGATTTCTTAATAGTACTTTTAAAACATGAAAAAAACAGATAAATCTATGTCAACCTTAAAAATTTTACTCCTCAAAAGTCATTGTTAGGAAAACAAAAAGGCAAACTAAGAAGCGAAGGAAAATATTTATAAGACAATTATCTGCTAAGCACTCCTACCAGGAATATTTAAAAATAAAACAAAACAAACTCTTACAACGCAATAACAAAGCAGTATGATTTTTTTAAATGGGCAAAAGACTTGAATAAACATTTCATTTAAAGAGATAGATGAAAGGCAAATAAGCCCTCCCCAACCAAAAAAAAAAGATCCCCAACATCATTAATTCACAGGAAACTGTACATTAAAATCACAAGGACATACCAACAGACATCCGTTACAACAGTTAAAATTTGAGACTGATACTACCGAATGTTGGCAAAGATGTGGAACAACTAGAACACAGAAATGTTGCTGAAAGAATGCAAAATAGTACAGCTACTTTGGAAAAGCAGTTTAGCAGTTTCTTATAATGTCAAACACATACTTACATACAATACAGCATCCTATTCATTTACCAAAGAGAAATCAAAATCTACTGTCACACAAAGACTTGTACTGGAATTTTAAAAGCACTTTAATTCATGAGAGCTCCAAACCAGAAACAGCCCAGATGGCCATGAAATGGTAAATGGATAAGCAAACTGTAGTACAGCCATACAATGCTATAGACTCAATAAAAGGAAATGAACTGCTGATAAACACAACATGGATGAAACTCAAGAGTATTACGGTAAGGCCAAAAAAAAAAAAAACCAGATGCAAAAGACTACCTATTGTATGGTTCTATCTATTCAAGATTTAGAAAAGGCAAAACTATAATGGCAAGAAAACATTCGTGATCAGCAGGGACTGAAGGAGAAGACTGACTATAGGGAGACAGAATGGAACTTCTGAGCTGACAGAAATGTTCCTATGATGATGAGGAAGTGACTATAGAATTTAGGTATTTGTCAAAGCTCACCAAACTATAAACTTACACTGGTAAATTTTGTTATATGGAAATTTATACCACAATAAAGCTGAAAACAAATATATTCCCAAAAACAGAAGTATAAAATATAAATTTTAGTCTTCACAATTACCAAGCACCCTAACAGTATAACCCTTTATTCATTAAAACTGAGATACTCAGCTGTAATTCTAAATAATATAAGCAGAAATATCTAAAACTACCAAGTAGTTGTGAATATTTGTAATGTTCAAAGACAGAAGCCTTGATTTTTCTTTTTCCTTTTTTTTTTTTTTTTTTTTTTTAAGACGGAGTCTTGCTGTGTCAACAGGCTGGAGTGCAGTGGCGCAATCTCGGCTCACTGCAACCTCCTCCTCCTGGGTTCAAGCGATTCTTCCGCCTCAGCCTCCCAAGTAGCTAGGACCACAGGCACATGCCACCATGCCCGGCTATTTTTTTTTTTTTTTTGTATTTTTAGTAGAGACAGGGTTTCACCATGTTGGCCAGGATGGTCTTGATCTCTTGACCTCATGATCCACCCGCCTGGGCCTCCCAAAGTGCTGGGATTACAGGCGTGAGCCACCACGCCCGGCCAGAAGCCTTGATTTTACTCAATAACCTCTAAAATATATTTCTGATTATTTCAGTGAGAAGACGTTAAACTCTTCTGCTGATAAAGATCAACAGTTTTACTATATATGCTAAGTGGCATAAGGCAGAAAGCTAGAGACATTTTGTCAAATTATAACTGTTTGAAAATAAAATAAATGAAAGGAATTAAACTGCTTGCAAATAACCAGGCAAACTACAACCACATGAAACAAATCACTTTATCATTTGCTCTGTTCAGCTATTTTACTATTACAGAGAGGACAAACAGCAGGGACAAGGGCCCATCAAGGGTTCAGTTCCTGTTGTGCTAGAAAATGATGCTAAAAATTTAAAAGTAATCCTAAATGGAACTGAATCTTCAGCAGGTTCCCTGAGATTACACATATTTTAAAAAAATATTTTCTGAAATGTACTTTTAGGTGTGCACAATAAAGAAGTAATCACAAATTTTGTAACTTTACCAACACCATATCTACATCTTTGAAACAACTGAAACAACACATTTTCTTAAAAAAAAAAAAAGTCATTCAGAGAAGAATTTTCTCTTAAACTGCATTTCATTTGAAATGAGCCAAATTTTACTTACTGTGAAATAAGTTTCTCTGCAAACAGAACCGTTGTACTGCAATACAAAACTATACTTTTAAGCTAGAAGGGAAAAAATTGCTTTTCTCCACCCACACCCCCCACCCCAGATTATTCCTTAATAAGAGGTTGCATGAATACAGCAACAAGTTTAGATAGTTAACAGAAATAAAAGAGCTCAGATGATCCTTTAGTGACAGAGTCAAGAATCTGGAAATGAACTACTACCAATTACCATATTACTGTCTCCTACCATGACCTTCGACAAGTTTTTTGGTCAACATTTTAGAAAATCCTACTAAAATTCTGTTTCTTAGAATACTTTTCATTACCCTCTCAATACCACATGCCATTCCATAGCCAATGAGTAAAGTGAACATTCTTTGCCTTGACTATGCAAGTTACTAAGACTCTCTATACTTTTCTTGTCATTTTAGGCACATGTGTTACATAAAGTGAGTTTCATATTTTGCAAAATTATATACAACACACTAGAACAAAATTAAAGTTAAACATCTTTAAATAAATATAAGAATTTCTGAGTAACAGTGATGAGAACATATTCACGTTGGGAAACAATTCTCCATGTCCCTCCTGCATTTCCGCAGGTCTTGTCAGCAAAAGCCCTCTTGGACCTTTTATTCTAGACTATCTACTCAAGCCTGTTTGTATATCAAACATCCTCAGAAGATAATAAATATTGTTTCCTTCTGAAGCAAAGGGCAGGTTTGTTTCTGTCCAGTATAATAAAGATAATGTCTCAGAGTCAAGGGCAAAGGTCGCACAAGCTTACTTTCCACTGTATAAAAATTCAGGTTTCTCCTTTCCAACACAGATGTCCAAGCCGCCAAGAACAAGCTGAAAGCTGGATACCTAATGTCACTGGAGTCTTCTGAGGGTTTCCTGCAAGAAGTCAGGTCCCAGGCTCTAGCTGCTGGTTCTTACATGCTACCCATCCCCAGTCCTTCAGCAGATTGATTCAGTGGCTAACGCTGACATAATAAATGCTTCAAAGAACTGGCCAGAAATCGATGGCAGCAAGTGGAAATTTGGGACATACACCTTTTGTTGATGAGTTGTAATACTGAAGCACACATTACAGGAGAGAGCTGAACATTCTCTCAGCCCAGAGCAGCAAACACATGAAAGTCAGAAGTCTCTAATATAACATTTGTCTTTTTCCCAGTGAGGTAAAATAAGGCATAAATGCACGTAATTATTGCCATCCGACCTAAAGTCAATAAAACATTCTGCTTAAGTGTTTTTCTTAAAAAAAAAAAACAATAATCATCAGGTTTCTTCAGGTTTAGATTTCTCGGCTGTGACACGGCAGCAACCTGGACCCCTTCGTGTTGCCTGCATGGGGCTTAGGAAGCAAGGGGACCCAACAGGAAGGTGATGCTGATACTGCTGGCTATGCAATGCGTAATATATTTATCTCCCTCTGACCCTAGAATCCCTTAACTTCAGCCAGTACCCATGAAATTGTGTCAGGATGTTGCTAGCTTGCAAGTAGGGTAAAGTCTCAGATCATCACAGTTCTTAACAATTAATATCTACTATACAGTATTAAAATTTTTACACACAGTGGCAGCCAAAAATCTCTTGAACACGTTACACCTCTGTAGTGCAATCTCCTAATTTGATTGTATTTTCAATTGGGTGGTTACGTCTCAATGACCACAAGACAACTTATGTTCCCTTTAACTTTCCTGTAGTTTCCCAAATTTTCTTCAATGGTTACATATTTCTTTTAAAAAACATTATACCTTGATAAACTTATTTTGAAACTTCAGGCTGATAAAAAATAGTATACATAAAAAATAGAAATAAATTCATGTTGCAAAGACAGCATAGAAAGTTCCTGTTTATCTCCCCTCCTTTACTCACCAGTTTCTCCAACGTTAGCATGTTACATAACCACGGCACAGCTGTCAATACTAAGAAACCAACAATGGTACATTACCATTAAGTAAACTCTACACCTATTTGAAGTTCACTTGTTTTCCCACGAGTGTTCTTTTACTGTTGCAAGATCCCATCCAAATCACCACACTGCACTTCGTGTGTGCGCGCGCGCGCCTGTGTGCACATGCTTGTGTGTGTGTGTGAGAATTATTTTGCATTTTAACATCTTTTAGATGTAATTCATATACTAGAAAACGACTCTTTTAATATATATAATTCAATAGTACTAGTATACTCATAGAGCCGTGTAACCATTACCGCTATCTAATTTTAGAACCTTTTTATCTTGACAAAAAGAAACTCTATGCCTGTTAGTAGTCACGCCTCATCCCCATCTCCTATCCCCTATCCCCTAGTGCCTAGACAGCCACAATTATCTATTTTGGTCTCTACAAATTTGCTTACTCAGGACATTTCATACAAACAGAGTCATACATTATTTAATGTTTCATGTTGGGTTATTTCACTTAACAAAATGTTTTTGAGGTTCGCCCATGTTGTAGCATGTTACAGTACTTTACTTCTTTTATTTCCAAATAATATTCTACCGTATGGATATATCCATATTTTACTTATCTACGCATCAGTTGATGGAGATGTGGGCTTTTGACTTTCTGAGTGTGATGAATGATGCTGCTATGAATATATTCATACATGAGTTTTTGTGTGGACATGTTTTCAATTCTCCTAGGATATACCTAGGAGTGGAACTGCTGAGTTATATGTACGATAACTTTATGTTTAATACTTTAAAGAACCATCGAAGACTGTTTTCCAAAGTGGCTGTAACATTTGACAATTTTTCTACATTCTTGTCAACACCTGTTTTTGTTACCTTTTTTACTGTAGCCACCACAGTAGGTGTGACATGGGCGATCATCCTGAGTTTTTTTTTTTTTTTTTAATGGAAAATATTTTAAAATCTACTGTTACTTTCTAGAAAACGAAAACAGTGTGAAGATGTGTAATGCTTGCCATGCTGGAATGCTTCTTTCCTTCTTTTATTTTTTAAGAAACGTGTTACGTATCTTTTATGTAACAAACACCGCAGCAAGCCTTAAAAGCAGAAGCAGTGAAACAGCTTGTCCTCAAAGAACTCATAGCTTTTATGTAAAATGTGAAAATGTTAGGTCAGTCAATAAGCCTACCATAGGATCTTGCATAGTAGGCAGTGAAATGTGTTTTCACTTGGACAATGCATGCTGTAATTAGTAGAGACAGGAATGACACTGAATGGAACACTATACTGTATACAGTATTTTCAGTGCTACATATATTTCTGCTTGGGTCACAGATGTTATATACACAGAGACACTGGGCCAGAATAACAACGTTCTATTTTAGTTCATATAGTGTGTGTATGTGTAAAACACAGAGAATAGAGAAGTCAGAAATGGCACACAACAGTGTCTAAGAGCCAGAGAACTTAGGAGATTAGAGCTTCACAGAATCTGCTCCAGAGAAGTCAAAGTAGATACAAAACTAAAAGAAGTTACTGAATTTGGCAACTGTGAGCTCAGGAATTCAAGACCAGCCTGGGCAATACGGCAAAACCCTGTCTCCATAAAAAATACAAAAATTAGCTGGGCATGGTGGTGGGCGTAGTAATCCCAGCTACTGAGGAGGCTGAGAGGTGAGGCTGGCTTGAGCCTGGGAGGCAGAGGTTGCAGTGAGCCAAGACAGCGCCACTGTACTCCAGCCTGGGCGACACAGTCACTGTCTCAAAAAAAAAAAAAAAAAAAAAAAAAAGTTGTAAAATAACTCATTTTATTTCTAGATTCATGATATTTTAAAGTACCATCACGTAGATTTGACCTTTTTACAGACTTGTGAGAAGGCATGTTGTCATTTTGGAGAGGAAGAAAACATACTCGGTGAGGTTTGATTTTTGGAGAGCATACATGTATGTGGACTATATTGTATTTATAGCTTTATCTGCTTGAAAGACCATGAGCTTCCTGAAAACAAAATCGCATCTGTTTCATGATCTCCCCAGTGAGTAGTAAGTGCATGGTTCATGGTGGATGCTTAATGAATAATCTGTGAATTCATTATCTTCAGTGATTCTGACGAAAAAAAGTGGAGAGACTCCTTTAGGATTATAGCTCTGCCTCCCTTTCCTGAGGCCAAGGGAGGCAAAATAATTTGATGAAAATAATAAATATTTCAAAACAGAAGACCCAAGGTTTCCTCACTTCCAGTCCACCACCAATGTCCCCCTCAAGAGTCTCTTCTTATTCTTTTCCCTTTTTCTTCTTTTTCCTTTCGTTTTCTCTCCTTCCTCCACCTCCTTCCTTTTCAGACAAATAAGCTCTGTCACCCCAGGCTGGAGTACAGTGGTACAATCACACCTCACTGCAGCCTCAAACTGCTGGGCTCAAGCAGTCTTCCCGCCTCAGCCGCCTGCGTAGCTAGGACTACAGGCATGTGCCATCATGCCCAGCCGTTCTTTGAAAGATTTTTGGAGAGACAGGGGTCTCACAATGTTGCCTAGACTGGTCTTGAATTCCTAGCCTCAAGCAATCCTCCCATCTTGGCTTCCCAAGCATTAGGATTATAGCCACGAGCCACTGTGCCACCTCTTCTTATTCTTAACTTTGTCTCAGAATTCAACAGTAATTGTTTAACAATTTTTTAGCCTTAACTTGAGTAAGTCTGGGAAAGTGTATTTAACATCTTCAAGAAAGATTTGTTGGAAAACAGTCATTGTTTGACTTAGACAAAAATATTTAGAAAATAAAGTATTAATGAAATGACACAAATAAAATATGAAAATTTGGATACCAACTCTTTAGATATCAAAATGCCGTAACTGAAAAACACTACTGTTTGTTTGTTGCTGGCTCTGTCAATTACTAGGATCCTGTGGTTTTAATCACCAGCAGTTAATTAACAATGATGTCCTGAGAAGGCTCACTGTCTCTAAGAACACAGGAAGCTTATGCAAATCTGAGCAAGTTCTCTCTTCTGAATTAGACTTCATTCACAAATATTTAAAAGCAAAACCCACACTGATAAATAGTAAGATTTCAAATAATTCAGGACTTCTGCACCAGGATTGGGAAATCTAGCAGAAGAAGGCTTCTCAAAGCTCTCTTGTTAGCTACACACTGACCCATCTACACAGCTAGCCAGCAGCACTTAACGGAGTTCTCACTTTAGGGAAGGAACTGCATTAAGGTACAGCAACAGACAGGAAGGTGAAAAAGACATGACTCTGATTACAATTTGCATAGTATATCCCATGGTGTGTAAGTATGATTTAAACACAAAATGCCTTGGGTTATGAAGCCTCGACATCCCAGGATGATAGATATATACATATATCCATGTGAGTCTATGAATTAGCAGATTCAGTAAGATAACTCCACAAACCATGGCCTACAGGTTGGGGAAACACTGATTAATTTGTGTAATACAATAGGTATACAAATAACTAAAATCCACGAAAGAAAGTCCCCAGCATGAAAGTAATTCCTGCTCAAGAATCTGGGAAAAGCTCAACGAAAGGGTCGCTATATGAGGTAGGCTTTAAAAGCAGACAATATGCTTAAGAGAAAGATGGTAAGGAGGGAACCTAGTTATATGAAAAAAGCATGAGCAAAGCAGTTAGGACACTCCAGAGCTGGACTTTCACCATCACAGACTCCTTCGAGAATCTGCAGAAAGCCATGGAACCCTCACAGGAACATGCATGCCTACGTCACAATCGGTGGTTCTTTTTTTTTTTTTTTTTTTTTTTTTTTTTTGAGACAAGAGTTTCGCTCTTGTTACCCAGGCTGGAGTGCAATGGCGCGATCTCGGCTCACCGCAACCTCCGCCTCCTGGGTTCAAGCAATTCTCCTGCCTCAGCCTCCCGAGTAGCTGGGACTACAGGCACGTGCCACCATGCCCAGCTAATTTTTGTATCTTTAGTAGAGACGGGGTTTCACCGTGTTGACCAGGGTGGTCTCGA